>VSMD01124234.1:0-34030 GCA_008750895.1 Mirza zaza
ATGGATGGCATGACCCAAGCAGGAACAGTCGTGGCAGCCTGCCCTGTGGGCCATGGTGGAAGCAACACGTATTGAAAGGCCTTTAGAAATAAAAGAAATCTCAGTTACACAGGATGTTCTGTCTGGAACCAGTCAGGCTTGCATTCTAATCCAAATGTAAAGATACTTCCTATGCACACTCCTAATCTGCCCTGCCTTACCTCTTGTCCATCCACACTATGGTAACCAGTTCCATGTAGGTTTTGATCAGCTCAGACAGGCATAACCTGAGAGCACCTCTTCTCCACAAGCTTCTCACGTCCTACCTGGGGTTTGTCTGACCAGGAAACACAAGCTCAGACAAGAGCAACACAGAGTGTAGGGGAATTAACACTTCACAGAGGAGCATTCAATGACAAGGGTAATAAGCCAATAGGTAAATACTAATATTTCCTCCTCTCTTTCCCCAGACGGACAGTTCTGAGAGATATTTCAGATGGTCCTGTAAGATAGAGCACCTAGTCACCTCTAGCAGTGGCTAGTTCTAGCTCTGTGACCTTGAGCATTTTCCAAAGGGCTCTAAGCCTCTGTTACCTCTTCAGAAAAGATGGCGATACTATTGCTTACCTTGAAGGTCTACCTAACACATGGTTAGCTATCAGGAATATCAGCTGTAACCCTTTATAACCCATTTGCCACAATAAAAACTTCTATCCAATTCCTCTTTATAATCATCCATCGACTTCAAAGTATTAATGATTGCAATCATCCACACTCTTTCTCTTGTCCTCATCATTTCTGCTTTTGTCTTCCCTCAAGCTCTCCCTTTCCAACCTGTACATAACCTTGGCAAGTGAGATCTCTGCACATTCTTCACACTTTTCTAAAAATGTGAGACAGAGTTTCGCGGAAGAGCAGAAAAAGGTCTGGGCAAAGAACCAGAAATGCTGGGGTCCAGGCCCCACTCACCAGTGTCGGCCTCAGTGGCCTTGGCCAAGCGCCTCCTCCTCTCAGCTCAGCATCTCTAAAGGCAGAAGGAGGTCATTTCCAAAGTTCCTTCTGGTCCTGACTTGCAGTGTCTAAGGCAAATGTTACAGCCTCACAAGGCAGTCTTGGGTCCGTCATTTAACCTGATGCCACCACTGCCTCCTCACGAGTCCCCCTCCTGCGTTCCTAAACCACGGGAGGCCACAGCCAAACAGCCTCTGAAGCACGTCCCCGCGACTGCCAGGAACACATAAGAGATAGTGTGGAGGAAGATTGCTCAATAACATGAAATATATATATATATACACACACACACACATATATCCAAATTTATATGCATAAGAGCTTATTTTAAAAAAGAGGAAAAGCTGATAGAAAGGTGAATATATAGAAAATGTTTTAAAGTTTATATATCACAGCAGGGTTATGAGTGGCTTTTTTCCTTGTGATTATTAAATTTTCTAAGTTTGCTACAACAAGCAAAAGTTGTCATAAAATTTAAATATAAAGACTATGAACTGAAACTGCTCTGTCCCTAGGCTGGGCAGGCAGCCCCCAACACTGAGGCCTGCGCCTCCCACACCCCCACACATCTCTCTCTCTCTCTCTCTCTCTCTCTCTCTCTCTCTCTCTCTCTCTCTCTCGGGGTGGCAGCTCCCACGGGGCCTTTCCTCCTCGGCCCCAGCTCCCACCACTCATCTCACTCCCTCTGCATTGAGCAAAGACAAGGGGTGCCTCCAGGAGGCCCTGTTCAGTGATCGTGTGTTCTTTTGGAGGAAAGCAGGAGTCCTGAGAGCCTTGTCTAGCCCTTCCCATGGGTTCACAGAAGCAGATTTGTTTCTCCCATGAGTCCACTCTCACCTTGGATGGCAGTAACAGGTGACTCTTCAATGGCCCAAGGGTGCTGGGAACAACTGAGGGTCACCAGCCAGAGAGGGTAGGCCCTAGCGGTAGGCTGCCCAGAACCAGCCTCTGGGTAAAGGGACAGGAGGGGAGAGAAAAAGTGAGGCCTAGGGTAGTGAGAAAGAGACACGATCCCAAAAAATCAGTAGGAGGGAAAAGCTGCCTCCAAGTGAACTTAGAAAGGGAAAAAAGACTAGGGATTCTGGGATGGAATAGAATAGAACTGGTTCCAATCCCACTTACCAGCTGTTGCTCCTTTTAAAAAATCATTCAATCTCTTTCAACCTTAACTTCCTTGACAGTAAAATGGGTAGAGAAAAACCTATCTTGTTAGGCTATTTTGAAAATTAAAGGAAACAGTGTCTCTGAAGGGCCTACAATACCTAGATAAAGTAGGTCCTCCTATTTAACTCCTACTGTTAATAATTTAAATGTATAATAATAATAATGATAAGTATGGTTGCCCCTTGCTATATTCCAGATGAAATTCACAGGTAGTCCCAGTCCCATTCACATTATCATTTACAGGTTTGTTTAACAAAATGTATCAAACACTTACAAAGTACCAGGCCTTGGGGAAATAACTCCATGCCCTTAAAGAGCAGCCAGTTGAGTATGTGAGGGTGACGCATAACAGAGAGGGGGTCACCGTGTGATGGGTAGGGGGGTGGAAGAAGAGGAGCTTCAGGAGCACTGAGAAGGGAGTCCACCACCTGGGAGAATCAGGGAAGTCTTCACATTGGGGGTGAGTCTTGCCTTAGTCTTCGAGGAGGCTTGTTTCAGTAAAGAAGAGCAGAAGAGCACTGTATTGAGCTCGGCTTGTGCAGAGATGGAGCTGTGGGAGGGGTGTGTGTGCTCAGGCAATGGGATGACTTCCCGTGTGTCCAGGGTGCATTTGGGTCAAAGAGAGGTGAGAACTGAAATTGGAGGCTGGAACCAGATCGTCGTGACCTTGCACACTACAACCAGGAATTTGGCAAGGTGGAGCCAGCACAAATCTTTAAGTGAATGAGTGACTCAATGAGGTTTGTCATTTCACCCTGACAGAAGGCTAGAGACTGGATGGAAGGGAGAGAAGCCCTGAGCAGGAAGACCAGCATGGAAGTTGTTTGGTCTTCATGTCTGGTCTTTCTGTCATGTAATGATCCAGAAAAGAGGTAATGAGGCCGTATTAAGGACAAGGAAAGTGACAGTAAGAAGTAGTGTTAGGTTCAGAAGCTGTTGCAGCAGTAGAATTGCAAGAGTTTGGAGACCAACAAGGGGCAATGAGGGAAAGGCACAAGCTCCAGATCCCAGCAAGGTGTCCAGCTCAAAGGACTGCATGGCTGACTGCGCTGGGAGACGGGAGGGAGCAGCTCATTCTGACCGGGAATCTGAATCCCACTAGAGCATGAGGTGAGGTGACTGTGGGGCATGTGGGTGGGACATTTGCCATAGGGTCAGAAATATGGATCAGAAGTGTATGAGAGGAACTGGATGCAAAGCAGAATCATAAGATTGCAAAGGGAAAAAGTAAATTAGAAACGGGCTGTTGACCAGGCATCCCTACACCCAGGTTTGCCCATTGTAGTCTTGATGTACACCTGTTGTCAATAGCATAATTGTCAATAGCACCTTGTTCAATCTCAAAAGGCTCCCAGTTTTGACAATGAATTATATTGTCCTCCTACCCATGACCCAAATCTAGGGGCTGTCAGAGTGAAGGAGACAGGGAGGGGAAACCAAGAGGTGGGAGGAAACCAGGGAGGGAGCATCTTTAACCATGCAGAGAACAGTCTCTAAATAAATGTATAAATTCCATGCCATCAAATTAAAACCTCAACAAACTTTTTATTGGAATTTTATCACTTAAACAAAAGGCATCTGTTTAAAAATAATAATAAGCATAAGAGACAAGCCATAAAAATGTTCAAACAGGAGCAAAAGGAACAAGAACTAACTTTATTTATCATGTTTTAAGTCGATTATAAAGCTAGAGCAATAAAAGAGTTTGGTTCTGATGAATGAATTGATAGAAACATCAATGAAATAGAATAAAGGCTATAAATATAGCACTAAGCACATATGGGAGTTTAGTACATGGTGGAGATGACAATTCTAATGGATGAAGCTAAGATATATCAATCATTAATTATGTTGGGACAGTTGGCCAACCATCTGGAAGAAGAATAAGCTAGATTTCCACACACTACTCCCATTCCAGATGTATAAAACATTAAATGTTAAAAAAAAGACACCATAAATGTACTAGAAGAAAGCGTGAATTTTTTTTTTCCTAATCATCCTGAGGCTGGTAATGGGGCTAAAAAGGCCTTAACAACCATGACATAAAACCCCCAGTCCATAAAAGAAAATTTAATGAATTTACCTCAATAAAAATTGATATTTTCTGCTGGGAAAAAAAATGAATAAAGTAAAAAACATCAAATAGCAATATGGAAAAATATTTGTAACATATACGATAGACTAACCTTGAGCTCTTATGAGTCACTAAGTAAAAGGCCAACAACTCAATTCTTAAGTGAATAACAGCTAGAAAAAGAAAAACTTACCACTAAGTATAAGAAAAGATGCTTCACCTCATTCATAATTTAATCACTTTCACTTCAGATTGGCAAAAATAAAAACCACTTAATAACAGCTTTATTGACACATAAGTCACATACCATAAAATTTCCCCATTTAAAGTGTATAATTCAGTGGGTTTTAGTAAATTCACAGAGTTGTGCACCCATTATAGCATTCCTTTTGAGCCTCAGTGAGCCCGGGTGATCATGGTACTGCTGTCATGGAGTTGTGAGGAACGATTAGAAAAATGCATACAGAGGGCTGTGCACCAATAGAAAGACCTTGGCCAACAGGAACAATTATGGTCACTCCCTGGGGTCACAGAAAATCAATCGGGTGAAGCTGGTAGTGGTATGAGACCCACCTCCCCAGCAGCAGACCCCACCCCCTATCCTCCCTCCCCCACCACCTCCCGCCACCCCCACCCTACTTGCCCCATGCCTGCTTCTGGGCAGTAACTTAAGGAGGTGTAGGGGGAACAGGCAATGACTGTGACTGTTTACAAAAACCTGAGATGACTAATCACTGAGTCAGCCTCAACGACTCCCACCAGCTAAGCTGGTGCTTTTCAAAGTCAAAACCAAACACCCTTTGATACACTTTTAGGAATTTATCCTACATGTATATTTTCACAAACATTCAAAGATATCTCTAACACAATATTAAAAGGAAAATTTTGGCAGAGAAAAAAAGATCCAATAAGACATTGCTTTCCAAAATAGGGTACTAAAAACAAGATATAACAATGTTCAAAATAGGTTACTGTTAACCAGTTAATCAGCTCATAAATCCCTCGTGCCCATTGAGACTATAAAAGGGCTATAAAATTGGAAAACTCCATTGAAGGATTTCAGAAAAGAGCCTTGGTATGCCGAGTTTCATCTCCAATTAAGGTTTGAGATGGACACCACCTGCCCCTCACCTAAAAGGACTCAATTTGTACTCCCCACAGCTAGGGGACACACTAGACTGATTTCTGTCACAACTCATCAGCTTACCCAAAACCTACTCAAGAATCTGTTAGGAAAATTTCCCTGCAAAGCTATATCAGCCACCTGTACTAACCAGGCTTGTCCTTCATTCATCAATAAAAGAATCTCAGAAAAGCTAGATTTTTTAGGAAAATCAGCAATATGAAATGGACAGGCCAAATAAACAAACAAACAAATCTTTCAGGAAACAGAAAATTCAAGAAATAAAAGAAAACTTAAAGATTCTAACTTGGTATCCACAGAAAGATTCAAGACGATTTTGCTTTCATAAAATAAGGATGCTGTTATGAAAAGGAAGCATCAGGGAAAAAAGGGAAGAACACATGGATATTTAAAAATGACTGTGAAAATAAAATTATTCAATGGAGGGGTGGAATATTAACATAGACATGGTCAAGGCTGAATTGGTGATCTGCAATATAAAGCCAAGGAAATTTCACAGGACAATAGACAAAGGGAAAGTTTAAGAAGAAAGTTGGAAAGACAGAGAGGAACAGTCCAGGAGGTCCAACATCTGCTTAGTAGGAGTTCAAAAGAGAGAGAACAGAAATTGGCATGAGGAAATAATAATAGAATAAATAAACATAAGAATTTTCCACCTACTCACTTCTCCCACTCATGAGAAAGGAGATCATATAATTTATCACACAAATGGGAAACTTAGGAGAGTGAAGTGGGAAACCAAAAGTAATTAACAATCACTAGTCAATCAACAAGCATTAACCAGGGCTGTCTGGGCAAACCAAAATATATGGTCATTCTGCTCATAAATCTCTAGAACTTCTTCCATGGGAATAGCTCAGGGTACAAGAGAGGGAAATTGCTTTTAAAGAAATTTCCAAATTCTTCATTAGCTGGCTTGCAAACACACAGAGAATGGATGTAAGTAAAAATCTGAGAAGACAAATACCAGCAAAATTTAAATGAGTATTCAAATCATTGCAATGTATACCTTCCCTAATCCCATATGTAGGCAAAGGATTGCATTTGAATTCATCTACTCTTCCAATCAGTGTAAGAAGTCTTCCTTTCTCTGAGCACAAAAGCAGAAAAATAACTCTCATGGGTGGATCATGATTATTACGATTGTGTGAGGTCCTTTAAATTTTTTGACTAGTTCCAGATCCCAAAGAGAACAAATCAAATGAATATTTTATCCAAAAATAGTGGTAGCTGCTATAGTTTTGCTGATTTTCTGGGTCAGGATGCTTCAAGTTTGCGTGAATCACAGAGTTGAATGAGCAAAACAAAATAACAAGCAACTCTATCTGAATTTAGAAAGAATAATCCTCACACCTCAACATGTGGGCGAGTTGGACGCTTATCTCAGCTTCTCAATCTTTAAAGACCTTGAGAACATCTTCAGCTTGCTAGGTGCAATAACTACCTACAGAGCATGTCTTCAAATTCCACTTTGAGCTGGAGTCCAGACTGGCCCCTACCTACCTGTGGCCAGTGGAGCAGAGAGTTTGTGTCCATAGGTTGGGTTAGAAACTCCTTAGCCCTACATGAACTTTGCTCAAGTCTACAGTGACTCTAGGAAAGTACATGGGAGAGGAGCAGAAAAGCATAGAACATCCTGACCTTTTTGTTTTCTGGGGCGGAGGGAAGGGTTACAGATGTTTCTCCGTATTTGGAAAACTCATGTCAAAAAGTCATCAGATATTGTCTGGGTGGTTCCTCCTTATTGCCTGCAAGCTTAAAACTTGTGGGGTTTTGTCAGAATGAGTTCTTTATTCTGCTACTTCTTCTTTTCTTTCTTAAATAGTATTGCCCAACTCTTTTAGCTCCCACGGGATCATTTTGATTGTTGATACTTGGAAGATCCTGTCTGTGAAGGAGATCCTGTCCAGGGCTGTTAAACCACAAGCATCCATCCAAGGAGATGCCCTTCCAGGTGCTAAAGGCTTTGTGCACCCCCAAATATTCCATTAGTGCTTTTGTGAAAGCATGATGTCTCTTGCACCAAGGAGGCCATGGCTGTACTAAGAAGTCAAGGCAGTTGGTTGAAATTTGTGCTAACTCACACCCATTTGATAAAACAAGCAATGACTTGCTCACACAGCATCTCCTGAATGGAAATCTGAAGAATGAAGCATCAACAATTTAAAACAGTGTTATGAGTGCTCACAGAACATGGGTCCTCCAAGATGCTTCCGTAGCCATTGTTTTAGCCCATTTGTGCTGATCTAACAAAATGCCACAGACTGGGGAATTTATAAATAATAGAAATTGATTTCTCATAGTTCTGAAGGCTGGGAAGTCCAAGATCAAGGTGCGGGCAGCTGTGGTGTTTGGTGAGGTCTGCTCTCTCTGCTTCTAAGATGACGCCTTGTTGCTGCATCCTCCGGAGGGGACAAATGCTGTGTCCTTGCACAGCAGGAGGCCAAAGGGCAAGAAGGCCCTCCCCTCAACCTCAAGCCCTTTCATCAGATGCTAATCCCACTCTGACTTAGTGAGTCCTGAGTGCAGAGCCCTCCTGGCTTAATCACCTCCCAAAGGCTACACCTCTTAATACTGTTGCATTGGGAATTAAGTTTCGACATGAATATTGGAGGGGAAACCATCATTCAAACCACAGCAGTCACAGATGTTTGGGGAACTCTGCTCACCACAGTCACCTCGGGGAGATTCATAATGCAGGTCATATATTAAATGCTCTGAGAAGTCCTGCAATTAAAAGAAATCTTTGTGTGGTTAACCTAGCATTGCTAAAACTTATTTTACCACTGAATCCTTGTTGTGTGTTTCCCTTATTAACATCCCAGAAGACATTTATGAAAATGTTTTAAGAAAAAAAGTAGGGAGTGAAGGAGCATAAGCAAAATGGTACGAAAAGCATTTTCCTTGACAAGAACTAATACATACATACGATCTCTGTGTGGGAAGGAGAAACAGGTATCCTGCTAGAAGAACCAATTTTTTAAATGTCTCCCTTCCTTGTGCCAACAGCCACACACCAGAGCAAACAGCTTTGCCAGTGCAGCTGGGTAGGTTTGAGTCGCCACTTTCACCCTGTTGGCCAAACATCTTTGTACAGGGAACAATTTGCACCACTGTGCATGAAGGTCCCACCTATTAATCCCATACAAATCTGTGACACATCCACCATGTCCTTTCCATCACCCAAACACATGGAGACTCGGAGAGTCCGTCTTATTGAGACCCTAACCTCTGCCCCGATTGCAATGGCTTTATCAGAATATCTCAAGACTTCAGCATAAAGGAAGGTCCCTGGGATCCCACTGACTTAATGTGCCACACATTCCCCACCCTCCACAGCACAGAATTATAGCTCAAAACCTAGATGGTGAGCTTCGCCTGGGCCACGTGGTCTACCCATGCCATCAGGAATATCTTTTTTAACGTGTGAAATGTGTTGCTTGTGGGTGGCTGCAAATCCCCTATCTCCAGCTGCTTTCCTCTTCGTGACTGGTATCTTGGAGGCTCAGAAGGGCTGGTCCCATAAATCACAGGGAGAAGGGTTAGAGGATAAAAAGGAACAAGGCATGTGGCATATGGAATTTGTCCAGAACCACCCAGATGCCTGCTAGTTATAGTCTTGGAGCTCACGCTCTCTCTCCTACCTACAGGATTAATTTGTCCTTCTGTTATTGTTATTATTTGTTCTGGGAGGTTTTCCTTTTACTAGAACATCTGGCACGATAGTTTCACACCCTGGGGTTTCCTGGAAACACTCTGAGGGAGGAGTTTGAACTTTCGCTATTGGAACCAGCCTGGGCCTGAAATGTTGTGAGCTGTAATCTCAGCCCACGTCACCATCTCTCCCCTGTTTCCTTTGTGAAAGATCATTGCAATCAGTCCCACCGTTTTGCAATGAGAGGCATTGGCACCCCACCCAGAGATGGCCATGGGGAGTGGAGATAGTGTAGGCCTGACATGCAGTCTCCGCCACATCTCTGGCGGCTCCGCCCCGCAGCACTGCCCGGCTTCCCCATGAGGTCAGAGTGCCCAGCCGGGGAGCAGGCTGGGTGTGCACCAGCTCTCACCCTGGGACTCCTCGTCCCGGTCAAAATGTTAACCCTGAACCCTGCCCGTAAGGCTGATATGATGAGGTGAAAGGCACCTTGTCCCTCTCATTTCTATAGGGGAGCCACAAGTCCCCCTTAAGTGTCGAAAGACCCTGATTAAATGAAGAATGTTAATTGAGAGGCTCTAGAAGGGCCCCTCCTTCCCGTCCCTCCTGTCATGGACCCTCTCTCCCTCTCTGTTCTGTTCTTGCCTTAACTGTTTTGTCTGCACTGGCTGTTTGTGAAAATTCTCTTCCCCATCATCTTTGGAGGCTGGCTCCTCTTCCTTAAGGTTCAGCTTCAATGTCACCTCCTCCAGGAAGCCTTCCTTCTCTGATCTCCCAGGTTAAAGTAGCTACCCATTAGCTCTACCACTTCAGTCTATTTTAATTCCCTGCTAGGCACTAGTCACTGATAGTTTGTTCATAGGTTTGCCTCTTGGATTTTTTTTACCTGACTTTACCTGCTAGAGAGAGCCTGGAATAAGTGTCTGGCACATAGTAGGTGCTGAATAAATATTTGTCAGAAACACACTAGCCCCACTCCTTACTAGTTGTGTGATCTTCAGAAAGTTTCTTAACCTCTCTGTGCCTCAGTCTCTTATCTTAAAAATAGGACTAGTTATAGTGCCTAATTCTTGGGTTTGTTGAGAGAATTAAACAAGATAATCCCTGTGCCATCCTTAGCAGAGTGCCTGGCACAGAGCAGGTGCTCAACAGGTAGCTATTGCCATTACCAACATGCCAACTCATGGGTCACCTCCCCGAACTCAGCAGCTTCCCACTTAGCTGGGTTCTGAAGGCACAGAGAGGGAGAGGGGCCCAGAGCACAGGGAAGGACGGGCCTGGGGCAGGGGCATGGGGCAGGGGGGAGTGTAGAAGGGAGGAATGCACAGAATAGCTGAGGCAATCAGGTCAGAAACACAACACCTCCTCTTCCTCACATAAGAATTCCTCCTTTCAAAAGGCTCCTTTCCTTCCCCCTTTTCTTTCTTCTCCTGTCCCTGCCTACGCCATGTGACTGAGCCTGGCCCTATACTTGTCACCAAGCAATGGGGCCAAAGGTCAAGGTGATGCTCTACAGACACACAGCTTAGCACTCCAGGCCACGCTGGAGAGGAGGGACAGTTCCCCCCTAGCTATGCCAGCCTCAGCTCTGACAGGCAGAAGGGAAAGGTCAGTCTGCTTTGGTTGTGACCACTGTCCAGTATGGGCTCAAGCCTATGACACCAGTAATACACCACGCACCAGGCAAGCAAAGCCACCGCGCCTTAGGATTTGGCATTTCCTAGGAGCCGGTCTGTCTGGCCACCCAAAGGGAACAGGGACACAGATTTTCAAAAGGAAGAGGGGCCATGTGCCCCTCCAGGCCAGAGATTATCTCCTTACTACACCTCCCCTCTCCTCACACCCCACCCCAACAGAGTGGGCATGGGAGGCTCCCCACCTCCCCAAACCAGCCAGCTGCTTTTAACCTCACATCCTTAGACTCTGATCCACACCTACCAGCTGTTGTTTCAGTGAAGAGGCGGGGGTCACTCTGTGGCCCCTGAGGCTGAGCTGTCGCACTTTGTTACTGCCAAGGCCAGTGCTGTGCTCAGTAATAATGTCTTTTCTCTGGGTCGATCTGATATCCCCATGAAGTTGTGATTCCTACTTCATTCCCACCGTGGTGCATCCCACCCTGGAGAAGACAAATCCCAGCGGGGCAACCGTCTACCTCCCAACCAGCAGAGCAAGAGGACGAGGCTGGGCCTCAGGAAATTCTGGCAGACACAGAAGTTTGCCAGGTCTTAGTTTGTGTGCCCCCATAAACTGATCCTACACCAGCATTTGGGTGCAAATGTGTAATTATCTGGAGGTGACCAAATGCATGATGATGGAGCTGGGAATTGAGATACGGAAGGGAGAGAAGCCAATTTAGGGCAAAAATGAGAAACATAGCCCTGCAGACAGCTGGGGCTCAGCTCTACTGGGACCCACTTAGAGACAGTATGGAACAAACCTCGGGCTTGATCGCTGTGGGGTGACGAAGCTGGAGGACTTACCCACTAACACCCGCCCCTTATTGGCTGGGCGCTGCTCTGGGGTGCTGACTCCCCAACACTTCCAGCGTGTCCCCAGGAGGCAGTGCTGGGAGTCCAGGAAGCCACTGAGCCTGTACAGGAGCTGACTAGGGTGACGTTCGAGGTGGGCCAAGGGGAGGGGAGCCTAACCTCAGCAACTCCTGCTGCATCTAATGACAGGTAACAAACTTCTTAGAACAATGCCCCATGGGTAAAGGTGTTTTAGAACATCTATTTCAGATTTTTCTTAACTTCCTAGATATCGTTTCAAAAATCCTTAAATAGATGTGATTACGTAAATTAACCTCTTGATGATTTCTTTGAAAGAAAGATTCATGAAACAAAGCCTCCCCCACTTGTGACCTGAGTTCTGCCCTCCCTGGAATCTTTTTTTTTTTTTAATTTCAGAGTATTATAGTGGGACAAACACTGGTTATATAAATTGCCTTTGCACCGCCCTATAAGCATGCCCATTCCCCAGACAGCACATACCACACTGTGTCCATTACGTGTGGATTTCCCCATCCCCTCGCCCACCACCTGCCCGACACTCTATGACTGTTACTTCCCATATGCACACATTAGTGTTGACTGATTTAGTACCAATTTAATGGTGAGTGCATGCGGTGTTTGTTTTTCCATTCTTGTGATACTTCACTTAGAAGAATGGGCTCCAGCTCCATGCACGATAATACAATAGGTAGTTCACCATTTTTTATGGCTGAGTAGAACTCTATGGTGTACATATACCACATTTTACTAATCCACTCATGTACTGATGGGTATTTGGGTGGTTTCCACATCTTTGTGATTGTGAATTGTGCTGCCATAAACAGTCAGGTACAGATGCCTTTTTATAGAATGTCTTTTTTTCCCCTGGGTAGATATCCAGTAGTGGGATTGCTGGATCAAGTGGTAGTTCTACTTTTACTTCTTTGAGGTATCTCCATACTCCTTTCCATAGAGGATATACTAGTTTGCAGTCCCACCTGCAGTGTATGTGTGTTCCTATCTCTCCGCATCCACACCAACCTTTGCTGTTTTGGGACATTTTGATAAAAGCCATTCTCACTGGAGTTAAGTGATATCTCATGGTGGTTTTGATTTGCATTTCCCTGATGATTAGAGATGTTGAGCACTTTTTCATATGTCTGTTGGCCACTAGTCTGTCTTCTTTTGAAAAGTTTCTGTTCATGTCCTTTGCCCACTTTTTAAGGGGATTGTTTGATTTTTTCTTGCTGATTTTCCTGAGTTCTCTATATATTCTATTTATTAGCCCTTTATCAGATGTATAGCAGGCAAATGTATAGCACCCTTTATCAGATGGATAGCATTTTCTCCATTCTGTAGGTTGTCTATTCACTCTAGTGATAGTTTCTTTGGCTGTGCGGGCCCTCCGTAGAACCTTAACCCAAGGCCCACAAAGCTCTCAGTAGAGACTGTGGGCACTGGGAGGAGGTCCCATCTCACCAGTTTTCCATGGAGAGACCAAGCAGGAAAAGAGACAGAGTAGCCTGCTTTGCAATGCTTTGAAGTTCAGATTAAAAGCACAGCAGGGAGGCACACACCCTTCCCCCAAGTACATGGGGGAAAGTGAGCTCAGGAACTGGTGGAATAAACTGAATCCTAATGAGATAAAATAATCTCTCCTCCCAGGTGCCTCCCCGCCCACCCATCTAGACATGCCTACTTTCAAAAGCCCTGGGCGGGAACAGCCTTACTTTGAACAATAGAGCCATATCACAGAAAACGTTCCTGGAATTCAGCCATGGAAAAAGGCACCCACCTACCATTTGATACCTAGATCCATGGAGCTCCCACCCTCTTCAGGCCCTGTGTAATCCCTATAGGGCCTTTGGATATTATCCTAATTCAACTGAATGCCACACTGGTCTTTGCCAACAAATAGGAATTTTCCACAGGCACTGCTGCCTCTGCTACATTCTTATAAATGGCAGGTGATTCTGCATGAAAACTTCCAAGAAAGGAGAAAAGTCTCCTTACTCCTGGGCTATAGCCCAAATTGCAGGTCAACTCTTGATGAAAAAGATAGGAGCAGGTTGAAAGTTTTTCTGCAACTATAACTTCGAAACAACAATTGCTTAGAAATACCTCACCAAGGTGATGGTGAAACGTTTACAAGGTGGACAACCAGGAATTGAGGGTCCTGTGTCCTTGCTAACTTATTTTGTGTCCTTGGGTGAATCATTTGACCTATCTAGACGTGTAAATTGATGGATCAGGTGGAGCTAGCATATAGAGTCAGCTCTTAGAACACTGCCCTGCACCTAGAATAGAGCCTCAGCAACTTGGCCCCTAGAAGAGTGCCTCACATACAATCAGCACTCAATATTTGGTGATCGAATGAATAAATGAATGTGGTTAATTGTCACTGCCCCTAGCTACTGTACCCATGGCAGACATTGCTAATCAATTGTGATCAGTTTTTATCCTGGAAGTAAATGCAAGATCAGAATTCTTCTCAGCATAATTCTCTAGACAGGTACAGTCTATTAGAGATTGATGTGAAATGATATCTATTTGTCAAGCCCAAATGAACTCTAGGATTTTTCCACATTCAACTCTTCTAGTAAGGGAAATACTAAAAGGTAGACTAATTGTCGCTCAAAGAAAATAAACATGACAGAACATTTTGATCCTGTCTATCTGCATAAGAACCTGGATTTTTATCACCCAGGGTAGAAAATCCATTTGATCAGTGAAGACCACATAAGATCAGGCTACTTGGAGTCCTTGAAGGCAAATCCACACTTCTAGACCCCTTTGGAAGCCATCCAACTTCTCACCCCAACCATACAGAAGAAAACCAGCTCCAAGGCATAGCCCCATCCCAGCAATAAGACACCGCTGGTCAGTGCTAACTCTGGAAGGGTCCAATGTCTGGGACATGGCTCATCATCTGAGGGTCATGCACCCCCCCAAGTTCAAAAAGGTGAAATATCAAGACAACAATGAAAAGAAAAAGATGTCACACAAAGGCAAGAGAGAGTGAGATGGGGAGAGGGGATTTTTGACACAGAAACCTTCAGTGTTTTAGCCTTCATTGGCTGGGCTGCCTGGAAATAGTTGTTACCATGAATCCATGATCTTTTGGGGAAACCTGAAAGACTTTGTCTTGAGGCACAAATATTAAAGTTCATCAAATGGCTTTTGGAGCATCATCAAAAGAACTCCGAGTGTGTAAAGCCACCAATCTTCACATATGAACACGGAGCTGTGAGCATCTTGGGGATAGCTGGCAGCTCACGCTGCTCCCTGTGGTGCCAATACAGGCAAGCCACAGCCACAGCCCCCACCACGGTCTGCTGCCATCAGCACCTTGCCTGGTGATGCACCTGACGTCTGTGCTGGTTGCTACATCTAAATTAACTGTCTGCTTTTCTGTAAAATGTGAACACATGAAACAGGTCGCTTTCCCACTATGTGTGCAAAACACTGAGGAACAGACTTTGCCTCTGGCCAAAAGTCAGTTTTCAATGTGTTCATCTACTCTTGATTGTCTTTCAGACTTGAGTCCGAGGAAATTTCTAGAAATTTCTGGGCATAAAAATAAGTGAACGAGGTTTGAATTCTTAGCAAGTGGCTTTAGTTGGGGGCAGAGGAGTTTACTTTATTTGACCTAAATATTGGTGGAGATTTTAACTGTTACTCATGCTGGCTTCAATTAAAATCCCCAGGGCAGTCAATTAGTAAATTAGCGGATTTAACAAGAGCCTAAAGCAGTGGTCCCCAACCTTTTTGGCACCAGGGACCAGTTTGATGAAAGACAACTTTTCCATGGACTGGGGTAGGGTTGGGGGTGAGGGTGGGAAGGTTTCTGGATGATTCAAGCACATTACATTTATTGTGCAGTCAAACCTCTCTGCTAATGATAATCTGTATTTACAGCCACTCCCCAGCACTAGTATCACCGCCTCAGCTCCACCTCAGATCCTCAGGCATCAGATTCTCATAATGAGCGCACAACCTAGATTCCTCGCATGCACAGTTTACAGTAGAGTTCGAGCTCCTGTGAGAATCTATTGCCCGCTGCTGATCTGACAGGAGCTGGAGCTCATGTGGTGATGTGAGCGATGGGGAGTGCTGTAAATACAGATGAAGCTCCACTTGCTTACCTGCTGCTCACCTCCTTCTGTGTGCCCCGGTTCCTAACAGGGATTGGGGTTGGGGACCACACAGCCTAAGGAGCTAAGAATCAGAGAAGTCGTTATGGAAGGACGGGCAGGGGGGCCTTCAGTTAATAGCTCCCCCGGCACCGAGGGGCCACACCCTCAAGAACTGACCTGCTGGGGAGAGACCAGTGCAATTCCCTTAACATAGTAACACACTTTCTTGACTAACATCAAGTTTCCTCTGAAAGGAAACATATGAGATAAATGCTAACTGGCCCGGCTTAAGTAAAAACACTCTTAACAAAAGAAAGCTCTGCTTAGCAACATTTTGACCCGAAAATTGTTCCCAACTATGGCAGACAGAGCTCACTGCCCACCAGAGATTTTGCTCTCCTCTATAATGTAGAGTTGTCATCAGGACAACCCAGTGGCCGCCCAGACCGGGACTACTCAGTCATCTAAGAGTCACACAGAACTTGTCATAAATGCAGAAAGTCTTCAATTCATTCCCATCCAATTCAAGAGTTGTTCCTCTTGCAAAAGGGAGCCCATGAAGGAACGAGAATGGGATGGGTGTGGTTAAAGGGAAGACACACCTTCTCTCCTTACTCACCCTCCCCCTATTTGCCGCCTGGCTACTGCTGGCAGGACACACCAGAAGTCATACGTTGAAGACGGGAAAGTCTCTGTCAACCTGGATCCCTGAATGACTACTCAAGTAGAGCTACCCCACTTTCAGCCAAACAGAAGAAAGTCCTGCATTTGACTGTTACATGAAGAAGAAATACAATGTTTGTATGAAATCACTGGAGTGTGTTGGTTATAGCAGGGAGGGTGCTCTAACCTGCCACCCAAAAGGGGATGGGTCAGCCCACCGGAGGATTGGGGGCTTCATTGGTTTGGTTTGCATAGCTTCTGTTTATAAGGCTGCAAACGTATTGAACACCTTTGCCACCCTCCCTAGATGTATCCTGTAATCCTTAGATGGTAGGTGCGGGACACTCACCTTGTCAAATGTGCATACACTCAGGTCCTCCAAGCTCCAAGTAATAGTGTCTGACGCTTTCTGGATGGCCTGAGTGTTCTGTCTCCAATGCAACATCACACATGGTAAAAAAATGTATCTCTAACTCCTAACTACTTCTTCCCCTACTGTCTGATAAAACCCTGTGCAGATTCCCAACCCTAGCTTCAAGCTTAATTTTGTGTGTTACATGCTGAGTTCTCAGGAGGCAGAAGGCCCCTCAGAGGTGTCATGCTGTGAAAATGCATGTGAGGAAACCCCTTCCTGCCGAAGCAGTCGTGTTTAGTAGCTGCCTACAAGCTCTGCTAAGCAGTGATGCTTTAATTATTCCACGAAGGCAGTGATATGCTGGGGCCCATTTGCACATCTTGAGAGAACCGATTGTGTGCATCGCTTACCAACTTCTCGTTCAGTGAGATCACATCAGTAGCTTGAAATTAGCCATGGTGAAAGTATTTACACCATGAAAACTGGCACACACTGCAAATCAAGGCTTTTTTTAATGTCCCAGAGAACTGATTGTTAAACATTTACCAGCACACTGCTCTGTGTAAGAGACAACTGCAGACTGCCTGACAGACAGGAAGCAGTGAATGAGTTCTGTTGGGCTTCTCAGAAAGGACAGGGACATAGCACCAGTCTCCAGAGCAGTGACAGGCCCTGCTGGGTATACTCAGCGACAGTTGTAGGGCCTTTGTTCTGGATTTGATGAGAAAGAAGACCAAGTGTTGATGACTTTCTACAACAATGCTGAGCTGCTGCAGAAAAACAGGCTTCAAGAGTTGATGCATTATTTGGGATGCCAGAAAATAGATCCTACCTCAATCATCAGGTTCTCATCCCTTGCTCTGCCCCTGACCTGAGTACTTTGCTGGTCTTCTAAGGTACAGGAGGAAAGGAAGAGGACCAACCTCATGGTCAGTCTGCCAAGCATGGTGGTAGGCGTTGTACATGAGTTAATGCAGTTGACCTCTTGCATAGCCCTAAGTCTTAGGCATTGATAGGCCCATTTTTCAAAGGAAGGTTAACAAGGCCAGTCACTTGCCTAAGGTCACATAGTGTTAATGGGTCTGGAGGGAAATCTGGGTGTGTATAACTTCAATGTCTATACTATTGGCATCATATGGCATGGCCAACAAGCCTCATTTAATTTATCTGTGGAAAAAAATAGCCACCCCACCTCACAGGAAATTAATGACAAATCTGAGTTTTTTAAAAATAACAGCCTTATTGAGATATAATTCACATCCCATAAAATTCATCCTTTTAAATATACAATTCAGTGGTAACTGGGTTCAGGACATGCTATCCAAAATATGGCACCTCGGAAATTAAGAAAACCACAGAAGCAAGAAGGTCATTCTCAGACATTCTCCAGCCTTTCTCTGAGAGCTGGCCATAAAAGAATTCTCTGACCTGCTTCACTTGAAAGTACCATGTGACAGGTGCCCTGCCCCATACCCAGAGGAACAGAACGAAGACACAGAGACACCAAGAAGAATCTGAACAAACAGGTCTTACTAAGTTTCCCCCAGTTTATTACCACTAGCCCATACCTCCTTTTGGATCAATTAAGCTTCTACAGAGCTACCATTCTTCATCAAATCTAAGCATAAAAATATACAGTTTTCCCTGAGTCCTGGGGTCTTCTTTTCTGAAGGCTTCCATGTCACACAAAAAATTCGGTTAAATAAATGTGTTATGTTCTTCTCTTGTTATCGGCTATGGGTGTCAGCTATGATCTTGCAATACATGAGGAAACTACCTTACTTTTTCTCCCCTATGGTGGGTTTTGGTATATCCATGGAGCTGTGCAACCATTACCACTATCTAATTCCAGAACATTTTTATTACCACCACTCAAAAAAACCCATACTCTTTAGCAGTTACTCCCTATTCCCTGCTTCTTGCAACCCCTGGCAACCACTGATCTACTTTCTGTCTCTGTGGATTGGCAGTATACGGACATTTCATATAAATGGAATCATACAACATGTGGCCTTTTGTGTCTGGCTTCTTTAACTTAGCATAATATTGACAAATCAGTTTTAAAGTTCATGGAGTTCTACAGATGAAATCCACTGAGCCGAAAGGCAAACATATGCAGTTTTATTTAAATACCAATAAGCAACAGAAGCAAGAGGCAATGAATGTGAAGCACTAGCATAACATGCTTTTTTATTCAGTTTTATAATATTTATTTAGTACCTATCATACACCAAACACAGAACAGGTAAAATCCCTGCCCTCATAGAACATACATTATGGTGGGGAGAAAAAGACAAAAGATAAACATTATAAAATAATAAAAATAGCATATTAGAAGTTTTTAATGACTGTGGGTGAGAAAGATGGAACAGATTTGGGGGGGTTGTGGATGCTAGAGGAGAGCTTCTGAATGCCTTTTTTCTCATTCTCTCTCTCTCTCTCTCTCTCTCTCTCTCTCTCTCTCTCTCTCACTAAATGCCTGTGTTTCTGATGTCTGACACCAGGAGTACCCCTGGGTCCCCATGTGACTGTCCACCTCTCAAGGTTCGTGGGCATCTTTGCTACTGTTACCAAGCAAGGGCTTGCTGCCCAACATGCATAGAAACCAATATTATGGCACCAGCTTTTGAGGAAAAAAAACACTTTATTGCAAAGTCACCTAGCTAGGAGACAGGTGTCAAGGCTCAAGTCTGTCTCCCCAGTTGGGAGTTTAGGTCAAACTTTTACAGGTTAGAAAGGATAGGTTGATACGTGGAAGTCCTGGTGGGGCAGATTTTGATTTCAATACTGGCTCCTCCTGGATAATGGACCCCTTGATTTTGAAAGGGTTCCAACACCCAGGCCCCAGCCATATCCCAGTCCTCTTGGTTCTGTGAGGAGGAAACATTGGTTCTGGATGTTATTGGAAGTCAAAGCCTTTTTCACTGTGTATGCAATTTCAGCTCTGCTACACCTCCAAGATAACCTGACATTCTGTTTTCAAAAAAGTTGGGCCAGTTTAGGCTGCCCTACAGTTATACTACCACAGATAATAGAGAGGCAGGCAGCAACTCCCAGTCTTTCTGTGATAAGTTCATCCTCCTCTGCCAGGCCCGGTTCCCTTCCTCTCTGAAACCCTAAGCGGAGAGACAGGGAGGGAAGAGGTGCCTCTCCTCCCACACCTCATCTCTCCCTCCCCAGCAGCAGTGACAATGCCATCCCCCAGCCCAGGAGAGAAGGACCCTGCTCCATCCCCTGCACAGTCCCTTGTCCTGCCCCAATAGCTACTCCCACCTTGACATGCACTGAACAAGGACCTGCAGGGACTCTTGACAAACATCTCAAAGCATAATATTTGCCTTGCTCTGAAGCTTCCCAGAGCCAGTGGGTTTCCCCGGGCCTCCACATCCTGCCATTTCACAAACAAATTATTGTCAACCTCAGCTCCCCTACTGCTGCTGCTGTTGTTTCTAAAACACTTAACTTTTTTTTAACCCAACATGTATTCTTATAACTAGAAACATTCCAACATTTCCTCACAGGTAACTTCCCCGTCTCAAATACCAACAACATAAAACTCCACACCTATGTGTGTAGGTGGCACCTACAGAAATCCCAACTTTCTTCCACCATAGCTGTATATATAATTAATTATTGTTCTTAATGGCTTTTTCATATTAGAAAAGTACCACATATCATTAGAGAGAAAAATAGAAAATACAAATAAGAAAAGTAAAATCACCCTGTGTAGAGTCCCCTGGTGACAAGTCTCTCCCCATAGGCCTGTCTTTGTGTGAGCCCTCCCCTTGCCTGTGGGCCGGAACGAGTGACTCACTTCTAATGACTAGAATACCAAAAAAGCCATGGGTGTCATTTCCAAGATGAAGTGTGCAGAAAAGAGTTAATAGCAGCCCTGAAACTGCTATCCTTAGAAAGGCATGCTTACAAGGATGGCCTTGGATTTCGTGAGAAAAGGTTCTCACTATTTTCTGATAAGAAGATAGTTCTCACTGTGCCTAAACTGTGCAAACAATATGCTTATGTTGAAAGCCAGCCTTCCTTCTGAAGGTCTGAAATTTTGGTACATGCTAGACACAGGGTGCCTGCATGACCAGTCCGTGATACAAACCCTGGGAATTGATCATGAATGAGTTTATCTGGCGAGCAACATTTCACACATGTCACAAGTCACTGCTAGGGGAATCAAATCTGCCCTGTGTGACAGTCTGGGCGAGGACTCTTGGAAGCCTGAGCCTAGTTTCCTCAGGACTTTCCCCTTATGTACCGTTTCCCTTTGCTGATCTTGCTCTATCCTTTCTCAGTCATAAATTGTTAATTTAAGTTTAGCCCAAACCTGCCTCCTTTATAGATTTCAAGTTTGGCCTGAAGTTTTCTTTGTACATAGTGAATTGTAACCTGACTGAATGTGTCAATCACCAAGTTTCAGCCAATCAAAGGCAGCCACTGTCCAAACCATGTTCAAATACGGCAACACGGAACTGTAACCAATCCAGCTGTTTCTGTCCCTCACTTCCGTTTTCTCTACCTCACTTTCCGTTGTATGCCCATGATCCTCTCCAACCATGCGACAGCTATGGAGTCCCCCTGGACCTGTTCTGAGTTGGAGCCTGCTCTATTTGCAAATCATTCTCTACTCAGTTAAACTGTTAAATTTAATTTGTCTGAAGTTTTTCTTTTAACAAAGTCATAGCCCTGAGTAGGACTATGTGTTGAGTCCTGTGAGTTCTCCGAGGGCATCATCAAACCTGACGGTGGGTTTGGGGGACCCTCAATACATTAGGCTACAAAAGACTATGATTATGTCTCTCCTTCTCTCTCTCTCTCTCTCTCTCTCTCTCTCTCTCTCTCTCTCTCTCTCTCTCTCTCTCTCTCTCTCTCTCTCTCTCTCTCTCTCTCTTTCTCTCTCTCTCTCTCACACACACACACACACAAACACACACATGGAACAAGCTGCCATGTTGGAAGTAGCCTTATTGAGAGGGCCACATTGCAAGGAACCAATGTCTTTTGCCACCTCCCAACAGCCAGCACCCAAGCCCTTTATCACCCACCTAAGCGCAGAAGCACATCTCTCCACAGTTGATGTATGGGCTGACCAAGACCCGCCCACCGCCCTGATTGTGCCCTTGTGAGAGACCCTGAATCAGAGGACACCCAACTGGGCCACACTCAGATTCCTGACCCACAGAAACTGTGAAATAACAAACATTTGTTGTGTTAAGCTGCTAAATTTTAGGATAATTTGTTACACAGACATAGATAACTAATACACTCTTCGCCTAAAGATCATTAATCTGTTAATATCTTAGGGTATTTCTCTCTGAAAGTTTTCTACATCTATATGTATGTAGAATAAGTGTTTTAGTTGATGAATTTCTTTGTCGTTGTTGTTGTTAATGCTATTGGTGAAAAACAAAGGCACAGAGCAAAGGTACACTATTTCCTGTTATTATTACAAGCAGTTTTTGCATTCCAGAATGATAGCTGGGATCTTTTGGGATCAACTTGTCCTTTTGTTTTGGGGAGTAGGGAGAATAGAGAGGAAAGGATCTCTTTAATGGCCTTTTGGTGCTGCAAACACAAAATCTCACTCTGAAATGGGGAAGTGTCACACACTTAGCATCATAATATAATTGTTACTATCCTCCATGTGGGTGGACTTAATTTCTACAAATTATGTTTCCTTTTAGGAAAGCTGTTTTCCCTTCTTCAGGGTCTCAGGAGGGTTGGTGGCAAGGATTCCTGACTGCAAGGGGAGCTAAGCTAAAGGACACTCTTGCAAGAGGTAATAAGTCAGTCTTTGCAAAATGACCATGAGCTGAGTGAAAAGGAATGAAGGAGCTAGTGGAGGACACAGGGGGTGAGATGGACCCAGCCATAAGTTTTCTTATGAAAGGGGCCATGTGTAGTATCCAGTTTTTAGTTTTTCTTTTGGGGGGTTTGCAATTCCCATATATTATACCCTAGCACTTGAGAAAAGTTGTATTAAGCATCACACATCAGTCTTATCTGTGTTTAGGAAATTAAGGGAACCACTGTTGTTCACATTTCTGCAAAACCTCAGGAGGAAAGAGATGTTACCCTGGAGAAACTGGCTTCACAGGACAAGCAGTGACATACAAAGGAATGAAGCCCCAGCTAAGGTGATGAGACACAGGGGAGGAGAAACTTATAGAAAAAAGAACCATCTTGCAATCAAGCTAGATGGGGGCTAGAGCCACAGGAACATTGAAGACAACTGTAACCTGTTACAGCTAGAAGAAGCTGGAAAATCAAAGTTGCACACACTTGGTTCTTTATAACAAATTGCAATGAAGCTGAATGTACTATTTACAGCCTGCTTAATTGACATAGCAATATAATATATCACTAAAACTTCTGCTACAACTCAATTTGTACTGGCTGCTAATTATTCTGTTGTATGGAAAAATAATAATTTATTTTACAAATATCCTATTATTGGACATGTAAGTCATTTCCAAATTTTCATTGCTGTTATAAACAATGCTGCAACGAACATCCTTATAGCTAAATCTCTGTTCAAAACTGTAATGATATCTTTAGAATACGTTGCTATAAATGGTGTTGATAAATCAAAAGATTTGCAATTTTATAAGTATTTAATGCATTTTTCCAAATTGCCTTCCAGAAAAGTCATACCAATTCAAACTCCTGCCAACAAGAGCTAACAGTGTACTTGGTTCCACCACCTAGCCAAAACTAGATATTATCTTTTTATCATCTTTACAACGTGATATACATGCATTTTCCATATTCACTTGAACACACTTAAGACAGATATAGTGAAAAATTGCTTTTTTGTGTGGTTCTTATGTGTTGCTCAAGTATAAACAATAAAGGTCATTCTCAGCATTCCCCAGAACCAGTGCATCAGGCAAACAAGAAAGCCACATGATGGCAGATTCCTGTCACACACAGCTCACCTCACTAGCCATTTCTGAGTTGAGTACAAACGTAAGTAATAGTGATTATAAAATCTCATTGCTTTTTAATTTAACATTTGCAACTTATTCAAACCCAGTTAAAAAAAGTTTTTGTTTTGCCAAAAATAAATGCTAAAAATGGATAAAACATAAGTTTTAGAGAACTTAAAAAAGGAAAAGAGAATGCTTTCCTAGCTAGGGGCAGGAGGTGACTAATGCTATTGGCAAACAGGGAAACATTGTTTTAAAAACCAGGCTTCTGTAACAAAAGAACCAGAAGGAAAATTCTTCCATTTTTATCTCATTGTCCTCTCCAAGATTGTGTCCTCTGCTCTTTCACCATATCCAATCACTGTACAAACTTCCCTAAGAAGCAGTTCTGGGAAGAAAAAGAGAGAGGTCTCAGATAAGAAGCAATGTCAGAACTACTGGATTTCATCACTTCCTCAATTACTAATAATCCTTATTCTTTGTACAGGAAATGTAGACCATGCTCAAATATGAAAGGTCATTAATTTTAAAACCTTAAAATAACAAATCAATCCTACAAAAATGTACTGAGTGGATATTAAGTGCCTTGTTGGAGTAGAGAAGGGGACAGGGGGTGACAAAGAAGAGCTACAGTACGGGCTCCATCTCAGGGAGGAGTTGCTTAGCCCAGGGAACACATGTACACATGCATATACATGTATACGTACATGCACACATGCATAAACACATGTACACACATGCATACACAGGTATACACACCCACGACACCTGCCTAAGCGGAGAAGCTGAACATGGGTGTGAGAAGCCGTTTGAACAAGTGCAGAGGGGAGTGACAGAGTGACAGAAAATGAAGACAGACTCAGTGAGACAGCATTTGACCCCACCTTGGAAAGAAGAGAAAGACTGTGTGAGTGATAAGAATGAGCTTTGACTCAGCGGAGAAAACAGCCGTAGCCAAGGAACTGAGTGTGCAAATGGGCTTGTCTTCATCTACTTTGTGCTTCTATAGCAGCATACCACAGACTAGGTGATTTATAGTGCACAGAAATTTAGTTTTCCCAGCTCTGGAGTCTGGCAAGTCCAAGATCTCAGGGCTGGCAGCCAGCAAGGGCCTTCTTGCTGCATCATAACATAGTGGAAGGATCCCATGACAGACGAGCAAAGAGAAGGTGAGAGAGAAAGACAGTAAAGGGGCCAAACTCCTCCTTTGATAACAAACCCACCCCCCAATAACAAACCCACTCTGTCCTCATGGCCTAATCGCCTCTCATTTGTCCTCACCTCTCAACACAGTTGCGTTGGGGGTTATGTTTCCAACACATGCTTTTGGGGGAACCCATTCAAACCATAGCAGGATGGATGCAGCATAGGCTGAGCCGACAGAGAGGGACATACTGGAGACAAGGTGGAAAAGCAGGTGGCCGAGCTATAGCTAACAGCCTTGCGTGCCGCGCTAAGGGGCCTGAACCTGACTCAGTAGGTCGATGTTCTCCAAACTTCTGATCCCACACTCCATTCACTAAAAACGTACTCTAGGCACCCCAGTATAGGTATAGGCATTTATTTAATTAGAAATTATATATCTGACCTACTATATGAATGTGTCACAGTATATATCTTATGAAAGATACAGGAAAATATAAGCTGGAAAGGATGAAATTATGATCTTTAAATGCCTTGCTGACTGTGTTGGCTTCTTACCGGCAGAGGCACATCTCAAAGCACAGTGCACATTTACCTAGCAGAAAATTTATTTAAAATTTGCATTTCATAGTCTTCTTGATAACTTTGAATTTGTTTAGCCAACTGCTTGCCAGGGCTTCTCCACATGTCTTTGCTGTCCCCCATAAAGCAGCAGCCAAAGGGCTTCAGCCAGGCCTGGTAGAGGCGTCCACTGGCTGCTTTGTGTCTGTTTGGACTTCACCACTTGTACCTCCTTCAGCCCTTGCAGCAATTTGTAAGCCCCTCGTTCATTTTACTAGAGTTGATTTAGTTAAAACTAGTTACTAAAACCTCTTCCCTAGGCTCATGTAGCTTGTGGCATGAGGCTGAATGCCACGGCCAGACCCTTCACATTTTGCTGAAGCTTTGGCCCCTCCCCTGCCTATCCAGAGCCACCCGAGATGCAGGACTCCTCACAGACGACCCAGTTAGGGTGCTGGTGTCAATCCACGTATCAATGTTAGTAAAGCTTCCTTGCCATCTTTTTTAACATGTAAGTATACATGGTCCAGAATATCAATGTTAGTAAAGCTTCCTTGCCATCTTTTTTAACATGTAAGTATACATGGTCCAGAACTTCCCCACTGCCCACCTCTTGCACGCTGCCTAGAGTGTGTGGCCCCATCTTGGCCACTACTATGGACAATGAAGCCCGTGCACGATTGGGAGGCAACAGCAAATTCAACCTGTATTTGAGGAAGTTCTAACAAGGAAGGATGAGGCGACTGCAGGTAATACACTTAGGAAGCTATGACTTTAATCCAGGCTGGAGGCAATGAGGGGCTGAATGTGGATTGCAAAGAGTGATGAGTGTTGCAGGAGGTGGTGGAATTGAATTTGAAGGCTTCCAGAGCAGAACAATTTCCCAGCCCACCAGAGCCTGAGACCCTCCCCCTGTGATGCACCCCCACTTCTGCCATTTATATTGTCTCTCTGGCCTCTGCAGGCATCTGAATCAAAGCTCTGCACTAGGACCACAGCTGTGAGGGGGAACAGAGGGGCTGGATGTGAAAGTGGCTAATGTGGGAGTCACAGGACCTGGCAATTGATTGTTGAGGTGGGTGGAAGAGAAACAAAGATGATGGCAAGATCTCTAGCCGGAGTTACTGCAAGGAAGGTGACTCCATTAATCCCTTCAGAAGGAGCAGATTCTGCCTAGAGGGCTAGTACAATAATGAGGTTATTCCCTGACACAATGAGTTGGAGATACTAGTGGGACATCCTTGAAGAGATGTCTAAAAGGACAGTGGTAATATACACCTAAAGCAGTGTACTAGGTTGAAGAGTGTCCCCAAAAATACACATTCACCTGGAACCTCAGAATATGACCTTATTTGGAAATGGGGTTTTTACGGATATAACCAGTCAAGTTAAGGTCACAGAGGATTAAGGTGGGCCCTAGTCCAGTGACTGGTGTCCTTGCAAGAAGGGGGAAATGTGGACACGGATGCATAGGGAGGAGAACACCATGCAAAATGCGGAGACACAGACACACAGGGGAGACGGTGGCGGGACGGCAGAGACGGATTGGAGTGATGCAGCTGCGACCAAGGAGTGCCAGGACCGCTGGCAACCGCCAGAAGCTAGAACATTAGGCAAGGAAGAATCTTCCCCTAGAGCCTTAGGAGGGAGCACAGGCCTGCCAACACCTTGATTTCAGACTTCAGGCAGCCAGAACTGTGAGACGATAAATTTCTGTTGCTTTAAGCCACCCTGTTTGTGGTACTGTGTTACAGCCGCCCTAGGAAACTAACACAGGCAGATTCCCAGCTGGGGTTCCATGTAAGAACTGCAGTTGTAGGAGGTTTGCCATCTCCTTGGGAGAAGACCCAAAGATCCAAGCCAGGAGGAGGACAAGGAGCCACATGTGAGAAACAAGCCAGGAAATCAGAGTGGGCACTGGACAGGGAACCAGGAAACAGGCAGGAGCCCTTGGTTTGAGGAAAGGAGAACGTGTAGAGGAATGAGGAGAGACAGCGTGGTGGGTGGCAGGAGGGAGGGCAGGGTCCTGAAATCAAAGCAGGAGAATGTTGAAGAGAGATGGAGACAGATGCTGCCAAAATGTTAAACAAGTTGAGTAAGAGGCAGGTGATCAATGAACATTTTAAACCACCATATTCCAAAGAAAAGAAACTTTGAATGCCCAAAAGGTCAAGTGACACCCACCCTGAAACAACAGTTACAAGGGTATTGGGTCTAAGACACAATAAATGAAAAAAATAAATAAATAAATAAGTTCCAAGATAGCATAGAGAACATCAGGTAAAATGCACCATACTATTCAAATGGTCATCACTGGGGGTTTCATACTTTGCATCACATCTTTGGATGAAACATATGATATATTTGTGGGGTTTTTTTTTTACAATAAGCATTTATTACTTTTAGGCAGAAAAAGATAAAGACTAAAAAGGCAACAGAATACAAATGAGCATGTGCATAATAAGATGGCAAACCTCTGTGTGGGTATATGGATAAAAAGAGATCTTAAAAGATGCCAAAATGCTACACATGTTTGATCCAGGAATTTTTGTACTTCCTTTTGCCTGTGTATTTTGTCTCTTTCTCTTTTGTTTTACTCTTTTAAATCAGGGAAATATGATTTTCTCCAAAAATAAGGTCATTGGCAATAGAGTCTAAGAATAAAGACCTCCTATTCCCTGGTTGCTTTTTTCTCTACGTCAACCAACAGCATCAAACAGACAAACAAGCATGAAATTCAAGTTCATCTTTGATGGTCTTAATATTTCTCCTATGTTAAAGCTCTTAATTTATCCCAAAAGGACCCAAACAAAGCGAAAGAGCTATCTGTGTAATACAGGCACATTCTGGACACTGTGCCTGTATTACAAAGTCATCCTAAAATTATGTGACCTCAAACTGTGCAGGGCAGGCAGCAAATGTCCTGGTTCTTGTTCTCTCATTCACAATTCCACTCGGTTTGCTCTCTGCCTATACTATTTTTGAAATGCCTCACTCCTACCCCCTTGAAACATGAGCTAATTTTATACCAACAACTATAATTTCTGAAGTTTGTTTTCATTTTCTCCCTTACTGGCAAAATCTCACACACACAGACACATAAATATCTTTGTTTCTTCAACCACATTCAGCTCTTTTTATTACATCCCATTTTCTTTCCAAAAAAAAAAAAAAATCATGCTTAACTAGAGGCAGTAACCATATTTTCATTACTTTTTGGACCTGTTTTCATAAGAGATTGTACAAATCTTTCCCAAAGTACTTCGCCTCCCTAAGAGAAGTCCTCACAAGCCAGATGGACAGGCTTGGCCAAGGAGGCGTCTAGAAGGAAGAGCTGAGTGCTCAGGTCAAGAAATTGTGCAAGAGGGCAGAGAAGGAGGCTTAGGGTGTAGCTTCACCTCTTCTTCATTATCGCTAAAAATTGCTTCTTAATTATCAAAATGGGCATATGTTCTTCTAAGATGCTTTTCTAAAAAATGCAAATAGATATTTCCCTGTTATTTTTGCAAGGCCGCCCCTTTCAGTGCCATCTCCTGGCATGCCCAGAGAAGGGAACGACGTGGTCTCTTGTGGTATTCTTGCTGATAAAGAATGACCTGCATTAATAAGAAGACATAGGACACACCCAAAATGGTGGACATTCTATAAAACAGCCAGTTGTTACTGTCCAAAAGCGTTGGTCATAAAAACAAGGACAGTGGAAAAACAAGCAGCACATATACTCACCAGCAAACTGATATTAACTGAGCAGCGCCTAAGTGGACACACAGGAATTACATTAATGGGGTATTGGGCAGGTGGGACGGGTATATACATACATAATGAGTGAGATGTGCACCGTCTGGGGGATGGTCATGCTTGAAGCTCAGTCTTATGGGGGGAGGGGGTCAAGGGCATGATTTGAAACCTTAAAATTTGTACCCCCATAATACGCTGAAATAAAAAGAAAAAAAGAATAATAATAATAAAAAAAAACAAGGACAGAGAAACTGTTCCATCCAGATAAAATGATGCTGAGGAAATAGAGCAATTGAATGTAAGATGGGATCCCGGATGGGTTCCTGGGCAAGAAAAACCACACTCATGGGACAATTGGAGAAATCTGAATGATTTAATTTGAAATTAAGTTTCAATTTAATTCTATAGAAGTAATCTTTAAATTATTTATTTTATATCAGTGTTAATTTCCTGGTTTTGATCATTACACGGGTTTCCAAGAGGTTAATATTTGAAGAAGCTGAGGGAAGTGTATAGGGAAGTCTTTGTACTAGCTTTATAACTTTTGTTGTAAGCCTGAAATTATTTCAAAATGAAAAGTGAAACAATTAATGATGCAAATGCTTATGACATGATGGAGACTGACTTCCTTTTCTATTTTATTCCCTCTTCTTCAAGGTACCACCTCTTGCTGGCTGTCCCCTGGCCTCTTGGGGCTGCTTTCTGGTCTCCCGAGCAGGATCCAGGACCCTGCGATCATCCTCGCCCTCTGGCGCATCAAAAGGCATCTTTGCTGAGTCTGTTTCTTTGGGGCCCTGCCAGGCTGGGGAGGTGATCCCACAAAGCGATCTCCACTGGGGTATCAGCGGTTAATGGCAGCCCTCTGCGCCCACCCTTTGAAATGACTTTGCCTTTCTGGCAAAGATGAAAACCTGTGGGAACTTCACACACTTTATAGAAGCAGAAAGTGCTATGTGAATAAGGTGTAGTTACACCCTGTTGGAACCACACAAAAGGCCACAAAGATCAGGATTTTCAAGTATAGCCTGAGGCAGACGTGCTCACACTTGGCTACATAAGCAGAATCACTTGGGGAGATTGTAAACCTGATTTCAGCTCCAGGCACAGTGAGTCAGAACCTTGAGAGGCCTCAAGGAATCTGTGTTTTAAAAATTCTTGGGAAGATTTTAATATGATAGATTACCTACAGAGCAAGGGCCGCCATTCAAAAGAACGGGACTTTCTGGAGATGCCTCAGGACAGAACAGACTCAAGGAAAGGAAGCAAGAAAAAGTGATGAGAGAATGGAATGGTCACCCAGACCTGCGAGACACACAGGACACCAGTCTCAATGCAGCCTCACAAAAAGCAGGGGGTGGAGGAGAGGGTACTGGGCCCATTTTATAGAAAAAAACCAGAGGATTTAGTGGATTTTCAGCAACTTGTTCAAAGTCTCTACGTTAAAGGTTTTTTGGTTTTTGTTTCACCTGCCCTAGTAATTCTTCTAAGAATGGACCATAAAGAAGACAAGCTTTGGGGGTACTTTTCCTGCTCTCCAAGGGCTGTGGAGAACAGATGGGTGGGAGCTGCCCCTCGGTCGTCAGAGCTCTCAAGGCCAGTGTGGGCACCAGCCTTTATGCCTATGTCCCTCACCTTCGGGGGCCCAGCAGGTTGGCCTGTCCAAGAACTCTGTCATTGTGCTGAGTTTCGGGGACAGCACAGGGTGGGCCTGTGGGTGCCACAGCTCAGCAAACCTCCAGCCAGCTAGTTTCCCTTCATGTGGGTCCCCAGGCTTTCATCGAAGAAAAGGGAGCACACCCTTACCTCACCAAGTGCTAGGAAGACCACCCCTCCCCTATCCTCCCAGCTCCTTTCCCCAATAGTCTGGGAGGGGCCCCTGGAAGAGCGGGGGGCAGGGCAGGGCCCATCTGGCTGTGTCTCAATGAGCCCAGCATAGAGTGTCTGGTCCACACTGGTGGCTCTCTAACCTATGTGGCAGGACTAGGTGCTTAGCTTCTTGTGACTTGGGCCTTACCCTCTATTCAAGACCACAGCACAAGTCCCACTTTCCAAAGGAAAGAATGAATGAACTTCAGTACCAGACAAACCTGGATTCAAATCCTGGCTCCTCTACTTCCTGTGTAAGTCACTTCATTTTTCTAACTATAAATTGCATTCCTTCTGTGTTGGCCCTGGGCCAAATGTACGGCCACCTCTAACAACCCAACCAGCGTGGTGTGCGTCTCTGAGTGTCTCGTTATTCCTTCAACGCTTTGCCTTCATCCTCCCTCCCTCCATCAAGCTTTTTATTGTTTTCCTTTTGAATCATAAGCACTTTTGTTAAATACCCCAAATCCTTCGAGAATAGCAGGGAACAAAATAAATAAACTTAACTTCTCTGAGACCATGCTCCCTCCTCTGGAAAATGATAATGACAATCACTCCTACTTTCTGGGATCTCATGGAGGATAAACCAAGTCAGCCCACATAATGTGCCCTGTCAAGGCCTGGAGCAGCAAGGACAGGCTCCCCGGCTGGGTCCTCCCCGTCCCGGGCCTCCTTCCAGGCTGAGCCTAAGGACCTCAGGCCTCAGGTCCCATTTCAGAGAAACATTCCTCACTGATTATGTCTGTCCAGGATAGACCATGAGGGTGTGAGCTTCTTGGACAACATCAGGCTGATCATTCATACAAGGCAGGCACATGGCAGGAGGGCGGCGCAGAGAGTGATGCTCACACTGAGGACTCAGAGTGAGCCCGCACACGGGTACAGAATTTCTCTGGATAGAGTGCCCCATTTAATCAGGCTGCAGAAGCAGTTCCAAATCTTACTTCCTCTTGTTTATTAATGGGGTCCCACACCCTGTTTTCAATACTAGTTAACCTTTATGGCATTGGCCCATAAATTTTGGGCAAAAGGCCCCAAATTCCTTCCACTACAGGTCACCGGGCAGGTCACAAGGTGGAAGCCCTTTTAAAGCACGTTGCCCTGGAATTCTGGAATGTTCAGAGCTTGTTCTCATGTTCTTTCCAGAAGGTTCTTTAACAATGATATACAGCGGGGAGGTAGGGGAGAAGTCCTGCTTGGTTTTGCTTATAAGCAAATGGAGGCAGTGCAGATAGGGGAGGGGTAGGCAGGGGGGAGTAGAGGAGACAGAGTGCCACCTTTGGTCCCTTGTCTGCAGCACGGTTTGGGAGTTGGAAGCTTTCCCTGGGTTCCTTTTTCTCATCAAGCTGCACAAAATCTTGGAATGAAAACATTCCTCCCTGCCCACAGCTCTGACCTAACGAGCATTGTCCTAAAACACGGTGGCCCCGATGTCACCCATGGCCATCTGTGAGGCCCTTCTATCGCATGCAATACTGTCAGTCACTCAGCTTCAGGAAAAGCCTGAATAAACAGGTGAATCAAGCCTCGCAGTGACAGGAAAACTTTATAGGTTTTTGTTTCTAACTCATTAGGCATGCTTTGGTGGGTGAGCTAGGGTACATTTTTCTTTCATCCGGAATGGAGTTAAACTCTGTAGCTTTGCGATGTGATCCTCTATCATAGTGCTACAAGTAAAAACTAGAGGAGGCATCAATGTCATGGACAATAAGAGCCCGGCAAGACCCCAAAGATTCCTGGCAGCTAGAAGTGGTTTTCCTATATATCACAGGGGCCTGTTCGTGCTTCATGGTAGAAAACACTCTGCACATTTAAAGAGCTATTACTTAATCATGTCAGCAGATTGGGGGCTTTTCAAATGTGTGGGATCACTAAGCCAAAACAAGTGTCGGCCCTAGGACTCTAGGTACAGGGGAAAGCTGATAGCCACACACTTGATAGAACTGACAGAAAATTCTCAGGCAGCTGTGGGCTGTGACAACAACAGGCGTCCTGGTGACATTATAAAACTTAAGACTGAGCTAGAGTGGCTTGTGGAGTCAGCAGAGCCTCAAGTGAGAGTTATGGCCCATCCTTCACAACCCACCTGGCTGCAACTTGTTATTGCCATTAGCTATGGGGAGCCCCATAGCTGAGGTTTTTAAAAATCACACTCACCTAGGACTTCCATTTTGCACATAATGTTTTTAGCACTTGGCATTTCTGAAACCACAAGGAAGTTTATCATTTCCTGGGGCCCCACTTTCAAGTGAGGAAAACTTAAATAACAAAGAGAGCTAGTCACTTGCTGGGCTTATATAACCTCCACGTTCCAGTTCTGTGCATGGAGTATGGGAAGTTCTGAGCCTTTGGAGAAATCTGAGAGCAATGAAAATAAGCTAAAGGCAAGCTTTTGAGACAGGAAAGATAACCTGCAAGTGAGACACTGAATCGCCAAGAAAGGAAGACAAGACTGAGTCATCCCACGGACATGCAAGTGACATTGACTCTAGGAACATCCTTGTGGAAAGGGCTGTTGGTCCCAACCAGGTGACCAATGAAGTCAGAAAGTCCTTTAAGAAAGGGACAGGCAAACACTTTCTGGAGCAGTTGAAGCTCAGACCCCAAGAGGACCCCAGGGTTCTCTGCCCAAGAAAGGAAGTAAACAAACAAACAAAAACAGCCTTTGTGGGACTGCAAACTAGTTCAACCTCTGTGGAAAGCAATATGGAGATACCTTAAAGCAATACAAGTGGATCTACCATTTGATCCAGCAATCCCATTACTGGGCATCTACCCAAAAGATCAATGACCCTCTACAAAAAAGACACCTGTACTCGAATGTTTATAGCAGCACAATTCATAATTGCAAGGCTGTGGAAACAGCCCAAGTGCCCATCAATCCAAGAATGGATTAATAAAATGTGGTATATGTATAACATGGAGTACTATTCAGCTCTAAGAAACAACAGTGATATAGCACATCTTATATTTTCCTGGTTAGAGCTGGAACCCATACTACTAAGTGAAGTAGCCCAAGAATGGAAAAACAAGCACCACATATACTCACCAGAAAACTGTTATTAACTGAGCAGCACCTAAGTAGACACATAGGTACTACAGTAACAGGGTATTGGG
>VSMD01124237.1:0-24067 GCA_008750895.1 Mirza zaza
CGTGGATGCGGAGAGATAGGAACACTCCTACACTGCTGGTGGGACTGCAAACTAGTTCAACCTGTGTGGAAAGCAATATGGAGATACCTCAAAGCGATACGAGTAGATCTACCATTTGATCCAGCAATTCCACTACGGGGCATCTACCCAAAAGATCAAAAGTCACTTTATGAAAAAGACACCTGCACTCGAATGTTTATAGCAGCATAATTCATAATTGCAAAGCTGTGGAAACAACCCAAGTGCCCATCAATTCATGAGTAGATTAATAAAATGTGGTATATGTATACCATGGAGTACTACTCAGCTTTAAGAAACAATGGTGATATAGCACCTCTTGTATTTTCCTGGATAGAGCTGGAACCCATTCTACTAAGCGAAGTATCTCAAGAATGGAAAAACCAGCACCACATGTACTCACCAGCAAATTGGTATTAACTGATCTACACCTAAGTGGACATATAGGAATAACATTTATCAGGTGTCGGGCAGGTGGGAGGGCGGAGGAGGGGATGGGTGTATACAAACACAATGAGTGAGATGTGCAACGTTTGGGGGATGGTCACGCTTGAGGCTCTGACTCAAAGGGGGAGGGGGGCATGGGCAATATACGTAACCTTAACACTTGTACCCCCATAATACGCTAAAATAAAAAAAAATAAAAAAGAAGAATGGAATGGGATATTATTGCAACCCTGCAGACATCAAAAGGGTAATAATGGAATACTGTGATCAACTACACACAGAAATTTCACGAGAAGAAACCAATTCCTTGAAAATCAAAAGCTACAAGTCAGTCAGTGGGAATAACAGTAGTCCTCCTTATCCATGGTTTCACTTTCAGTGGTTTTAGTCACCTGTGCTACTGCACAATAAGATATTTTGAGAGAGAGACTACATTCACATAGCTTGTATTATAGCATATTACTGTAATTGTTTTATTTTAATATTAGTTATTGTTACTATCTTACTATACCTAATTTATAAATTAAACTTTATCATACGTATGTAAGTATAGGAAAAAAAAAACATAGTATATAGGACTTGTTGCTATCTGTAGTTTCAGGTATCAACTGGGGGTCTTGGAATGTATCCCTCACAGGAAAGGGAAGAACTACTGTGGATAATTTGTATAGATCTATAACTATTAATAATTTTAAATCTCCCCTCATCCAAATCTGAAGGCACAGATTGCTTCACTGTAGAATTATACAGTGTTAATGTTATTTAATCAATGTTATGAAAGAATCAACATTTTATGTTACCTCTTCCAGGAAATGGAAGAGGAGGGAAGACTTCCCAATCCATTTGATGAAGCTGGTATTACTGTGATATACAAATCAAAGATAGTACAAAAAAAGAAAGAAAATAAAGAAAGCTACATACTAGTATCCCTTATACTACACACCAAAAATCCTTAACAAAATATTAGCAAAAAAAATGAGCCTCTACCTTAGTTTCACATTTTATATAAAAATTAACTCAAAATGAAGTGTAGACTTGTGTATAAAAGATAAAACTATCAATAAAACTACAAACCTTTTGGAAAAAAGGTTTGTAGGTTGTTTCCAAAACAACCTTTTGGAAAAAAAAAAAAAAAAACCTTAGAAAATCTTTTGGATCAAAGGTTAGGCAAAGAGTTCTTAGATTTAACACCAAAAGCCAAAAGCACCAGATTGACACATTGGACTTCATTCAAATTGAAAGCTTCTAGTTTTCAAAGGACCCTGTGAAGAGAATGAAAAGTTCAGCTACATACTGAGAGGAAATATTTGCAAACTACATATTGAAGAAAGTACTAGTATCTGTATGAAAAAATTCTCAGAGCTCAACAGTAAAAAGTAAATAACCCAATTAAAAATGGACAAAAGACATTAAAAGTATGTACAAATGGCAAATAAACCAGGGAAATGATGTTCAACATAATCAGACATTAGGGAAATGATCATTAAAACACAATGAGCTATCACTACACATCTGTCAGAATGGCTAAAATAAAAAATAGTGATAACACTAGATGCTGGTGAGAATGTGGAGAAACTGCATCACTCATACATTGCTGGGGCAAATATAGAATGGTACAACCATTTTGGAAAATAGTTTGGGAGCTTCTTTAAGAAAAACTACACATGCAATTTCCATATGATGCAGAAATTATACTTTTGGGCATTTATCTTGGAGAAATGAAAATTTATGTTTACATAAAAACCATGCTCACATAAATATTTTTAGGAGCTTTAATTATAATAACCCCAAACTGGAAACAGCCTAGATGTCCTTTAATGGGTGAATGGCTAAACTCTGGTGCATCCATACCATGAAATACTACTTAGCAATAAAACGGAGCAAGCTATGGATATATGCAACAACCTAGACGAATCTCTAGAGAATTATTATACTAAGTGAAAAAAATCCAACCACAAATTGTTACATATTTTATGATTTTACTTATATAACTATCTTGAAACGACAGCATTGTAGAAATGCAGAACAGGTTGTGTCTGTAAGGGGTGAGAAGGGACTGGGGATGGGAAGGAAGTGCTGCAAAGAAAGGCCACATTTGGGACCCTGTGTGACGGGAGCATCCTGCATCCTGACTGCATCAGTGCCTGTTTCCCAGGGTGATACTATGCCATAGTTTTGCAGGATGCTGCTTTTGAGGGGAACTGGGTAAAGGGCACATGGGTCCCTCTGTGCTACTTCTTATAATTGCATGTGAATCTATAATTATCCCAAAATAAAAATTTATTTTAAAAAATAGCCAGAAGGGCTAAAATTTTAAAAAGTAGAAAATACCAAGGAGTGGCAAAATATGGGGCAATGACCCTCATGCAGTGCTAGACAAAGGGTAATCAGGATCACATCATATTACATGCCTGGCAGTGCCTATGAAGCTGAAATGTATGAACTAGCAATTTTGCTTCTAGATACACACCTACCAGAGATGTGTTCACTCTGCCCGTGATACCTGTGCTGGGATGTTTCTGGAAGGCTTCTCTGTAATATCCGAACACAGAGAAACCCAAATGCCCCATCAGAGGAGAACGGATGAACCAGCAATGGTGCACTTGCTCAGTGGATGCTGGCCAGCAAAGGAATGGACAAGCAACATTCCCATGCAACAAGATGCGTGAACCACGGATGTACCGTTGGTCTAAAAAGTCAGACACGAGAAGCACACCTGTATCATTCTATGTCCATAGAGTTCAAAGACAGCAAAAATTAATCACTGTGGACAGAAGTCAGGGTACCCCTTGGAGGGGCAGTGCCAGGTAGGAATGCTGATATTTTCTTTATCTCTGTTGTATTATCAGAATGTGTTCACTTGGTTGACATCAAGCTCCCTCTGGATTTCACACTTTCTTACATATATGTTACAGTGCAATAAAAATGAAAACCCCAAATGAGGTATACATCAGGGAAGCAGCACGTTTGGGAGTTATTTTCTTGGGAGGACAGTCAGGACACCTCACATTTTCCCACCATGGCTGCTGCCCAAGTGCAGGAGCATGGGAAGCGTGGCGAGCTTTGGTGCCATCCAGAGTCACCATGGGCTTCGCCCTTCCTCACGCGCACTGCTCTGGGTCTTCCCTTCCCAGTGACCCCTCGCTTAGGTCTGCCACCCACCTCATGGCTGGTCTTTGTCTAGTTATTCTAAGCCTTTTAAAGTAATTTTCTTTTAGGTTAGGAAGGGGACATCCTAACCTTCTCAGGGTTGTGTATGTACAACTCATTCGTCCACCAAACACGGGCTGAGGCCTGGACATCCTGTGTCACACACCATGCAAGGCCCAGGTGGCGAGAAGGTGCATAGGACCCAGCTCCTGTCATTGAGACACGGAGTTGGTGAGAAGCTCTGCTCACCACGGGCTCTGCGTGCGTGTTAACACAGGGGCAGCCCCTGTTCTGGGCTGGAGGCTGCTGTGACCCCCTGGAGAAGCCTGCGGAGAAGCCACCAGAGGGGGGTCTTGAGGAATGACGGGTGCTCGCGAGGCCATCAGGGCAGGGTGACCTACCAGCGCAGGAGTGGGCTGGAGACCTCAGAGGAGCGAGATCATGGTAATGGGTTAAGGAAGTGGACTTGGCCTTGTGTCCCTGCTTTCCCCACACAAAGGCTCCTTCCACCCTTGGAGGCCGTGTCCCTCTGGCATTGCATGTGTGTGCTTGGATATGGCCCAGTTTTTTTCCATTTCAGCCTGAAATGCAAGGTCTCCTGCCAGGGACCGCTGCCCAGGGGTCCTGTGATGGAAACAGGTTTCAGGCAGAGAATGGTAGGTGAACTTCCCTTGGAGACTCACACTGCCACCTCCCAGGCTTCTCCCCAGCCTCCACCTCCCGGAAGAATTGCTCCTTAAGGACCTCAGGCCTTGCGACAAGTGGTATGAGGCGCAGTCCCGGGAGGCCCACGTGCTGAGGCACCAAGGGCCAGGTGGGACTGTGTGTTCCTGGAGAGGAGATGGGGACAGAGACAGGGCAGGGACAGAAAGCAGTGGGGGAAGTCCCCAAGGGCTGACTACTTGACTTTGCATTTCTGCTTAGTGCAGTCACAAATGGCTCTGACGCCTGCAGCCACGTGCTCTCCTACTGCAGCAACGGTCACTGAATCTTTCAGTTTTTAAGATGTTCACACGAGGCCTGGTGGTGGAGAATCACATTTGCTCACCCACTGAGTTAATGAACATATTTGTCACACCCTCCCCCTCCCTCCCCTCCACCCCCAGGCCCTGTGCCCCGCAGCGGCCCAGACAGGCAGACTCTGCCTCCTGAGGCCTCCGTCCTCAGCCCTTCATCTTCCCGTTCGTGAGTCTGTGCCAGGCCCAGGCAGGGCAACCGCGCGCTCCCCTGACCCCGCATGGCTCCGAGCTGCCGGAGGAACACCAGGGGGGACACGCGACTTCCCAGGTGTTCGAGAGAAAGTACTCAATGACACGGGGTAAAGCACGATGCAGAAGACTTTATCGAGGACCCTATGCGAGGTACGGGGACCGCGGGGACAGGGTCTGGCGGTGGGGGAGAGAGCTCGGGCCCAGCTCCGGAAACAGAGTGGACAAGAGGGAACTGACGGCCAGCGAGCCGGGCGGGGTCGGTGGATGGAAAGTTACCAAGAGCAGACCTCAGGGCGGAGGGGATCTGTTTTCACGGACTAGCAGGATGCCTGCTGACGCCAGGCCAGGGCGATGAGATGTCCCCCCACTGGGGGACCGTGGGGGGCCAGGAGCCTGATCCGATAGGAAGGCGGGGGTCCTTGCTGAAGTGACTTACTTAGCAGGGACTGCTGAAGCTGGACCTTACAAGGAAGCGCGCAGACGGGCCTAGAAGTTTCCAAGGCCCTAGTAAAGTTCCGCCAAGCAGAGAGTCTCTGATGCGGAAGATCCCTCCACCAAGGGTTGCACCTGTTATTCCTGTGAGCAAACACACTCCAATGAGAGCGAAGTTGCTTCTTTGTAGAGCATGGCCACAGAGTCCTGTGCCCTGCATACCTTGTACTCAAAGACCTTATAAAATATGCATGACAATAGAATACTTAAAAGGTTAGATAAAAATATAAACAGATGTTCTTCCATTTTTGCATACCCGAATGGGTCAACTGGAGTACAGTGCCTGGGACAGCCTATTCTAAGCGCCCAGGCTGGGTGTCTGGGCCTCCCACCTCCTCCTCCTCCCAGGAGAGGGATGCCAGAAACCCAGCCTGCTGCAGGCCTTGGGGAGATCTCATCTCCCCGGCCAGAATTTCTTTCCTTTCTGCCTGTGTTGTCTTTTGTTTTCCGTTTTTGTTTTTGGTTCATTTCTTTTGTTTGTTTTTCATTCTGGCAAGCTCTGAAATAAAACAATGCCAGGCCAGGGCTATATCCCGGGGAAATGTCACGATGAAAAATGGTCTCCTTTCAAGCTTTTCATTTCCAGGCAATATAAGCTCCCTTGTTTTGAAACGTCCCTGTTTCTTCACCCTGTGACTTTTGCCCCCTGCTTAATAACTGAGCCACTTTCTCACTCATGGCACTTCCTGTAGATTTATCAATTATCCCTTGAGTCTGCTTTAGGCCTAGACTTGATTAGAGGAAAATGGCAAAGTTGTTGTTTTCCTATGAAAGCCACTTTGCACTACAACCCCCACCCGCCCCACCCCTCATCTCCCGCCTTTGTCTCTAGCAGGAAGGAGATGCAGTGAAAAAACCTAAAAAGTAGTCTTATTTACCACTGACAGGGCAGCTGAGGGTCTGCTTCTTAGAAGTGAGTATTTGGCCAAAGTCAAGGGGTACTGACATGTGAAGAAGCTTTGTTAAGAGTTCCATCCCTCTGACTATGCCAATAATGGGTATATATTTATACCCATTCATATCACACTTATTTTCCTGAAATTCAGGGAAAATGAAAGTATCAGAAATCAAAACACTCATAGGAAGTGCATGGTCTGTAATATTCTGACTGGTGCAGAGTGAATTATGAGCACTCAAGTCCAAACAGGCCATGCTGCTGGGTGTCCAGGCAGAGCAGTTCTAGGAGCACACAGTGTCGAGCTGGTCTCCAAGGGCAACTTTGTGCAAAGTATTTCCCACGCAGGAGATAAACCTTTGTATATATACATGGAACGTTGAAAATACCTTTGCTTTCTGACTTTATTCTGTCTTGTATTTATTTATGAAATACTGAAAAACACACAAAAATAGGATGAACATAATCCCAGCCTACCCCAGTGGGAATCATCTTTTAAGAATGTGTATCGTTTATTGGGAGGGAGTGCATTTACTTTTCTTTTCTGGAAGCCTGCAGTATCCTGAAGGGAAGTTTGAAATCCTAGGCCCTTCGCTCAAGGAAACTGCCCTAATGATTTTCCAACAGCAGGGGGCGCCAGAGCCACAGCCCTGTACAGGATGCCTACGCTACAGGGTGGGTTCAGTTCTAGACCACCACAATAAGTAAATGGCCCAATGAACCAAGTCGCACAAAGTTTTTGGTTTCACAATGTGTGTAAAAATTATGTTTGCACTATACTGTAGTCTATTCCGTGTGAAATAGCATTTTGTCAAAACAAACAATGTACAAATCGTAATTAAAAATATTGCTAAAAAATGCTAATGATCATCTGAGTATTCAGCAAGTTATAATCTTTTTGCTGGTGGAGGCTATTGCTTCAACGTTCGTGGCTGCTGACTGATCAGGGTGGTGGTTGCTGAATGTTGGGGTAGCGGTGGCGAGATCTTAAAATGAGACAACAGTGAAGTTTGCCACGTGAATTGATTCTTCCATTCATGAAAGGTTTCTCTGAAGCATGCAATGCTGTTACTCAGTTTTGAACACCCTTCAAAATTGAAGTTAATCCCCTCAAACCCTGCTGCAGCTTTATCAACTAAATTAATGTGATATTCTAAATCCTTTGTTGTCATTTCAACAATGTTCATGGTGTCTTCACCAAGAGTAGATTTCATCTCAAGACCCTATTTTTTTTTTTGCTCATCCATAAGAAGCAATTCCTCCTTCATTTAAGTTTTATGATGACACTGTAGAAATTCAGTCACATCTTTAGGCTCCCCTTCTCATTCTAGTTCTCTTGCTATTTCCTCCACATCTGCAGTGACTTCCATCACTGAAGTCTTAAACTCCCCAAGTCATCCTTGAAGGTTGGAATCAAATTCTTCCAAACTCCTGTGAGTGTTGATATTTTTACCCCCTCTCATGAATCACAAATGTTCTTCATGGCATCTAGAATGGTGAGTCCTTTCCAGAAGGCTTTCAACTTACTTTGGTCAGATCTATCAGAGGAATCACTATCTATGGCAGCTATAGCCTGATGAAATGTATTTCTTAAATAATAAGATTTGAAAGTTGAAATTTCTTGTTGTCCCATAGGCTGCAGAATGTTTGTTGTGTTGGTAGGCATGAAAACAATATTAATCTCCTTGTACATCTCTACCAGAACTCTTGGATGATTAGGTACATTGTCAATGAGCAGTAATATTTTGAAAGGAATCTTTCTTTCTGAGCAGATAGATCTCAACAGTGGGCTTAAAATATTCAGTAAACCATGCTATAAAGAGATGTGCTGTCATCCAGGCTTTGTTGTTTCATTTATAGAGCATAGGCAGAGTAAATTTTGCATAATTCCTAAGGGCCCTAGGACTTTTTGAATGGCAAATGAGCATTGGTTTCAACACGAAGTTGCCAGCCGCATTAGCCCTTAGCAAGAGAGTCAGTCTGTCTTTTGAAACTTTGAATCCAGGCATTGACTTCTCTGTAGCTATAAAAGTCCTAGATGGCATCATCTTCCAAGAGAAGGCTATTTCATCTACATTGAAAATCTGTTTTTTAGTATAAGCACTTTCATCAATGATCTTAGCTAGGTCTTCTGGATAACTTACTCAGCTTCTCTATTAGCACTTGCTGCTTCACCTTGCACTTTTATGTTATGGAGATGGCTTCTTTGCTTAAACCTCATAAACCAACCTCTGACAGCATCTAACTCTTCTTCTGCAGCTTCCTCTCCTCTGTCAGCCTTTGTAGAACTGAGGATAGTTAGGGTCTGGCTCTGGATTAGGTTTTGACTTGAGGGAATGCTACGGCTGGTTTGATCTTCTATCAAGACCACTAAAACTTTCTCCATATCAGCAATAAGGTTGTTTGACTTTCTTACCATTTATATGTCCACTGGAATAGCACTTTTAATTTCCTTCAAAACCTTTTCCTTTGCATTCACAACTTGGCCAATTAGGCCTAGATTTCAGCTCATCTTTGCTTTTGACATGCCATCCTCACTAAGCTTAATCATTTCTAGCTTTTAATTTAAAGTGAGAGATGTGCAACTCTTCCTTTCACTTGAATACTGAAGAGTCCATTTTAGGATTATTAATTGAGCTAATTTCAATATTGTTGTGAGAATTGGAAGGCCTGAGCAGAGGGACAGAGATGGGGTAACAGCTAGTGGATAGAGCAGTCAGAACACATTCAACATTTATTGATTAATTGTATCATCTTATATGGACATGTTTCGTGGTGCACTGAAAGGATTAAAATAGTAACATCTAAGATCACTAACCATAGATCATTACAATAGATATAATAATGAAAGAGTTTGAAATATTGCAAGAATTACCAAAATGTGAGCCAGAGACAGGGGTGATTAAGGGTAAGACTGACCACCCTTTGTCTCCTGTGGATCAGAAACCCACTTTGCTGAAGTGGGTTAGATCAAGTGGCCTCCCCACTCAGGTTCTGTCCAGGTTGTAGAGTCCATGCAACCAGCTACATACAGTGGTGATGAAAATGCACTGTTTATGGAGTTGCCCATTGTATCCTGCAATTGCCACTGCACCCCCTGTGCAGAGGCTGAGAGACCAACCACTTTGCAGAAAGGAAAACCTGATGCTCACCAAGATCATCAGGTGAGTCTTTGGTGTATACACACTTACAGGAATGCACAAAATCTCTCCATTGGGCTCAGACCTTTTTACTCATTATGATCAGACTTTCTAACCTGCAATTTGCTGTGTAATCAGTAATTTGTTTTCCTTCTATAGGATTCAATTGCTTTTTAAGAATGTTGAAATGAAGTCAGAAAACTTCAACCCTTTCGTTTCAAGCAGCAGAAACACTTTCTTCAGAACCTTGTCCCCTGCCAGAATGTCCAGTATTTAAAACTAATGTAAGCAGGTTGGCGACGCTTTCAGAAACACTTGGCTCCTGTTGCACCCTGCCTGTTTCTTGGCCCTGTTCTGAAGGCAGCTTTTAGGAGGAGGGTTTGAATACCACGGAACTGTATTATTCTAAATGCCTTTCCACTGTCTTCTGCTCCGTGAAAGTGCCCCTAACACAGCCCCTCTATCCAGGACAGCGCTGGAGTTTTGCACAGGTGGCAAAGCAGTGTTGGCATCCACTGAACTTAGAGTATAGTCATGTGTGTCCCTCAGGCCACCTTTAGGCCATCTTTCTGAAAAGTGGCCACAGGTGACCACAGCAGCCACAGCGCAGTGGCTTTTGTGTTCCACGCTGATTCTTAGTACCCTGTCACCACCCCCCTCACGTACATCCACACTCCCAGACTTCAAGAACAGTCCCAGTGTTCAGAGCCTCACACATTCTCCTCCCCAGTTAATGGTCCTTCTGACATCATTTCTCAGTAACCTTGGTAAGGTTGTTACTGATATGTATGATAGACTACAATAAAACAAATACATTGACTTTGGAGAACCCATTGTGAAAATAAAAATGTTTCACTTAAGGATCGACTTCACAGGTTTAAATGTTAATTAGTATGTTAACATGAAACATTGATGGCATGCCTTCAATATTGAAGTGTTACACTCTGTCAGAATGTTGTGTTATAGCTCTCCTTTGAAATAAGCATTCCCCTTTCAAAACACATCCCCAGCGCTTATCCCATCCAGGGGCACGTGGGATGGAGCCAAATGCTCACAAGCTCTCTCTGCAGGGCAGCAGCTGGGGAGTAGCTGCCCCATGTGGGACGCATGCTTTGCAGACAGAAAACAATGCTCATCCTGAGATGCTGAGCGTGTGCTTCCAAAGGAAAATCCTTGACTTACTGAATCCCAGACCTTCCTTCATAATTTTTGTTTACACAAGCTTGTTTAGCGAGTTCTTGCTTTTTCTTACATGGCCAGTGTCACTTCTAGGATGAATGATGGAGTCACACACTTGCATGTCAAGAAAAGACCTTGAGATTGTATAATCTGATGCTCTCATCTTACAGATGTGGAAACTGGCCACCAGGGAAAGTGACTTGATCATAATGATGTAGCCAGAGGAAGCAGCACCACCCTGGCCAAGGGAAAAGTGGGCTCTATCCTGGGTTCCAGGGATCTAGAAGGCTGTCTCTCATGGCTGTCCCACCCTACAAGTCATGAAGTCCACACACCCCAATGCACACCCACCTGGAGCCTATACCCACATTCCAGTATCCAGAACCCCAGAATTGCCTGCACAGTGGCCCATATCCATTTTTGTGTGCATCCTTGGGTCAAGGTGTGGCTAAGGTATGGGTGTCTTTGGCAGGTGTGAACGTGTAGAGTGTTGGTGTGTGTATATACAAGTCTCTCACTTTTCAGGACAGGGCTGGAGCCAGTGGGGGAAAGGGATGAGGGGTTTGAGTCAAGGGCCAGAGGCCAGAGCCAGTTTACCCCACTCCACCCCTTATGCCATGGAACTCCAAGGAGTCCAATAATTCTAATTAAATCTGGCTTCCCAGGTCCTTGTAAAGGCATATTTAACCAGGTGAGAAGATAGACTATATTTTATTTAGCAATTATTTTACTTTATTTATAATATTATAATATGTAGACACATGGCATGTGGGCTTTCATTTGTGCTCTTGGTCTTGGCCCTGCGCAGGCGAGGGGCTGGTTAGCTCAGAGCCCAGGTGCCTTGGATTGAAGCCTAGTGCTGTTGGTTGCCTTGTGGGAACAGTCCATACAATGAGTCATGAAAAACATGGTGGAGGACTGAAAACAGAACTAGAAGTGTAAGTATGGGCAGAGCTCTTGTTCTGCCACTGTTTACTTGTTTGTGGGAAAGCCACTTACTTAAGGTGTTTGTCTATTTCATGATCAGCAGAAGAGATTAGCACCTAACTGCCTTGGTACAGGTTCCCTAGCAGGACAGCCTGAGATGGGGGCTCCTGGGCAATGGCTACTGAGGGAGGGCTCTCACTGAGGGTTCCACATTGAGGCAACAGGGCTGAGCCCTGGAAAACTATATCAGTCAGTTGACCTAGAGAAAACCTTGGTACTTGCTTTTGAAAGAGCACAGCAGACAAACTGACCATTGGAGACACAATTAGGGGGCTTCACTGACACCCACAAGTGTCTTCTCTACCCCACATCTCTCTACATATGCATGGTGGAAAAACAGTCTGCTTTTGAAAGCACACCGCTACAAACAAAATGTGAGGACATCTGGCAGTCACTTCTGAAACTTATGGGATACAAAATAACCGTAGGCAAAGATGGGAAGAAGAGCCTGGGAGTTGACTCTATGTTACTAATAGGAGACTTGCAAAAGACTTACAAAAGAAAATGCAAAGTAACCATACAAAATATGTTTTCTTTGATTTATTTAAATTTTATTAGTGTTCTGGAGCTCATTGGCTAGTTGTGTGATGACTTCACCTTGCTTTATCTCAGATATCTCACTATAAGTAAGAAAAGCTGATAGCTTAGGGGAATCTTTTTTTAGCATTAACCACGATCCCGGACAAGACAGCAGAGGTGGGTGTGAAGTAAAGTCAGCATACAAATGTACTATTTTCTGAAGCCTGTGCCAGCAGATGGCCTGAACTCCTCACTTGGTTTTCTGAAATAGAATCTCCTTTTATGATCTCCAAATGAGATTAAAAACTCCATAGAAACACCAAAGATATGAAAAACACATAAAATTAACCCATCTAAAAGGCAACTAGGTTGGCAATTATTGTTGGATAAATGAAAGCAGGTGCCATTGATCCTTGCTTTGCGCTTTGCATTTTGATGTCTGTCCCAGAACAGCTGCCATCCATCAAGAGGACAGAGAAGGCCTTGCCTCAGCAGCTGGGAGACCCTTAGGGAGATGTCTCACTCTTGACAGACTGAGCTCACCAAGAATGTTTGTCCAAAGCACCAGATCAGAGGAGACGGTCCTAAGTCCCAGAAAACAGACCAATAAACAGTAACTTGGTGTTGAGGCAGATGGTTGGAATCCAAGGAAAGATAGAGATGAGGACACCATGGTGGATCTGGGGCCAGAGCAGAAAAATCTCAGAAGATTCAGTGACACAATGACACTGGATAAATAATTGCTTAATTGGTCCTGATTCTTCATTTCTCCTTTTTTCCATGTCACTTTCCATGTGGCATTAAAGTTTCTTCTGCCAAAGTAGCTATACTTACATCTGATGAAATAAACTTTAAGTCAAAAACAGTAAAAAAAAAAAAAAATACAAAGAAGGTCATTATATAATAATAAAGAAATCAATTAAGCAAGAAGATGTAACAATTCTAAATATATATGTACCCAATACTGGAGGACCTAGATACATGAAAATATATATATTACTAGACCTAAAGAGAGAGAGAGACATAGACAACAATATAATAATAGAGGATTCTCTACCCTACTCATAGAATTAGACAGATCATCTAGACAGAAAATCAATAAAGAAACATGACTTAAATTAGACTTTAGACCAAATGGACCTAATGGACATTTACAGAACATTCTTCTCAACAACTGCAGAATATATTTTACATCAGCACATCGAAAATTCTTCAAGACAGACCATATGTTGGCCACAAAACAAGTCTCAACAAATTTTCAAAAACTGAAATCCCATCAAGTACCTTCTCAGATCACAGTGGAATAAAACCAGAAATCAATGACAAGTGGAACTTCAGAAGCTATACAAATATGTGGAAATTAAGCAACATACCCTCGAACAGCCAATGGGTCAATGCAATTAAGATGGAAATGAGTGAAAAATTGGAACAAATGAAAATGGGAACACAACATAAAAAAACCTGTGGGGTACAGCAAAAGCAATGCTAAGAGAGAAGTTTAAAGCATTTAATGCATATATCAAAAAGGTAAAAATTGCAAATTAACAATCTAACAATGTACCTCAAGGAATTAGAAAAGCAAGAGTAAAACCTGAAATTAGCAGAAGAAAAGAAATAAAAGTGATCAGAGCAGAAGTAAATGAAATAGAGACTTAAAAATATATAAAGGATCAAAAAAATGAAATGTTTATTCTTCAAAAAGGTAGAGGAAGTTGATAAAACACTAGTTAGACTAACCAAGAAGAGAGAAGACCCAAATAAACAAAATCAGGAATGAAAAAAGAGACATTACAGCTGATACCACAGAAACACAAAAGATCATCTGAGACTACTATGAACAACTATACACTCACAAACTAGAAAACCTAGGGAATATGGATAAATTCCTGTAAACATACAACCTCTCAATATTGAACCAGGAAGAAATAGAAAACCTGAACAGACCAATAATGAGCAACAAGATTAAATCAGTAGTGAAAAGTCTCCCAATAAAGAAAAGCCTAGAGCCAAAAGGAGCCAACGTCAAATTCTACCAAACATACATAGAAGTAATACCAATCCTTTTGAAACTGTTCCCAAAAATAGAGGAGGAGGAAATTCTCCCTAATTCATTCTATGAGACCAATATCATCCTGATACCAAAACCAGACAAGGACACAACACAAAAAGAAAACTACAGACCAATATCCCTGATGAACATAGACAAAAAATCTTTAACAAAATGCTATCAAACCAAATCCAACAGCACATCAGAAAGATGATGCACCATGATTGAGTGGGTTTTATATCAGGGATGCAAGGATGGCTCCACATACATAAATCAATAAATATGACGCATTACATAAACAGAATCAAAGATAAAAACAATATGATCATCTCAATAGATGCAGAAAGAGCATTTGATACAATTTAGCGTCACTTCATGATAAACACCTTCAACAAACTAGTCAAGAAAGGAACATATCTCAAAGCAATAAAGGCTATATATGCCAGACTCACAGTTAACATTATACTAAATGGGGAAAAGCTGAAAGCATTTTCTCTAAGAACTAGAAGATGCCCATTTTCACCCCTCCTATTGACCGTAGTACTAGAAGTCATGGCCAGAGCAATCAGGCAAGAGAAAGAATAAAAGATATTTCAAATTGAAAAGGAGGAAGTTAAATTATCCCTGTTTGGTGCTGATATGATCTTATATCTGGAAAACCCTATTACTCCACCAAAAATCTCTTAGATTTGATAAATAAATTCAGTAAGTTGCAGGACACAAAATCAACTTTCAAAAATCAATAATGTTTTTATATACCAATAATAATCTAATAAAGAAATCAAGAAGTCAATCACTTTTGTAATAGATACGAAATGTAGGAATAGCTAGGAATAAATTTAATTAAGTTAGTGAAAGACCTCTATAAAAAAATACTATAAAACCCTGATGAAAGGAATTGTAGATGACATAAACAAATGGAAAAACATCCATGTTCATGGATCAGAAAAAATTGGAATTGTTAATATAACCATGCTGCCCAAAGCAATCTACAGATTCAGTGCAATCCCTATCAAAATATCAATGCCATTTTTCACAGAATTAGGACAAACAAAATGTTAAAATTTATATGGAACCAAAAAATCCCAAATAGCCAAAGCAATCCTAAGTAAAAAGAACAAAGGTGGAAACATAACATTACTTGACTTAAAATTATAGTACAAGGCTATAGTATTCAAAACAGCATGAGAGTGATATAAAAATAGACACATAAATCAATGGAACAGAATAGAGAACTCAGAAATAAAGCCACCTCTTTACAGCTAACTAATTTTTGACAAATCTGACAATAACATACATTGGGGGAAGGACATAAATGGTGTTTGGATAATTGAATTGCTATAAGCAGAAAAATGAAAGTAGACTCCATTTTTCACTATAGGCCAAAATTAACTCAAAATGGATTAAATGCTTAAGCATAAAACCTGAAACTATGAAAACACTGGAGGAAAATTCAGAGTAAACTCTTCTGGACATTAGTCTAGGCAAAGAATTTATGACTAAGACTTCAAAAGCATAGATATCAAAACCAAAAATAGACAAATGGGACTTAATTAAACAAAAAAACTTCTACTCAGTAAAAGAAATAATCAACAACATTCAATAGAGTAAACAGATAACCTGTAGAATGGGAAAAAATATTTGCAAACTATTCACCTGACAGGAGATTAATGCCTGGAATACACAAGAAACTGAAACAACTAAATTTAAAAAAAGGCAAATAATCCCATTAAAAAGTGGGCAAGGGACATGAATGAAACACTTTTTAAAAGAAGACATGCAAATGGGTAGCACTACATGCTCGCTAATCATTGGAGAAATTCAAATTAAAACCACAATGAGATATCTTACCCCAGTCAGAATGGCTATTATTAAAAAGAAAAAAAATAACAGATGTTGGTGAGGATATGAATAAAAGAGAACTCTTATAAGCTGTTGGTGGGAATGTAAATTAGTGCAACCTAATTTGCACTAATGTAAATTAGTTCAACCTCTATGGAACACAGTATAGATATTTCTCAAAGAACCAAAAATAGAACTACCATTCGATCCAGCAATCTCACTATTAGGTATCAACCCAGAGGAAAAAAAATCAATATATATATTTTAAAAAATACCTGTACTCATATGTTTATCACAGCACTATTCATAATAGCAAAGATCTGGAATCAACCTACTTGTCTATCAACAGAGGAATGAATAAAGAAAATGTTGTATATTTATACAACAGAATACTATTCAGCCCATAAAAGGAATGAAATCATGTCTTTCGAAGCAACATGATGGAACCAGAGGTCATTATCTTAAGTGAGACAAGCAAGACACAGAAAGTCAAATGTCACATGTTCTCACTCATAAATGGCTGCCAAAAAATGTGTACGCATGGACATAGAGAGTGGAAGGATAGACAATGGAGACTCAGAAGTGTGAGAGGGTAGGACTAGGTGGATGATGAGAAATTAATTTATGGGTACAATGTCCATTATTTGAGTGATGGATACACTAAAAGTCCTGACTTTTCCACTGCACAACCTATGTATGTAATAAAATTGCACATGTATCCCATAAATTTGTACACATTAAAATACATAAATGAATAAATAAAGTTTCTTCTACTAAAGAGGCAGAGTGTATTTCTCACCTGTGGATTTCGTGTTCATCCTCCTGACTCACTTTATTTAATGTGACGTGGGTAGAAGTGACAATGTTCCTGTTGACTATGGGACTCACTTCAGCCACAGGTATGTGTTCAAATTGCCTGTTCTGTGGCCCTGTTCATTTTTTTTTTTTTTTTTTTTTTGCTTACCTTCATGCCTCTGCCATGGGGAGAACACTCCCCTGCTAACACTGCTTGTTCAACTAAGTTGAGAAATATGTGCAGCAGATGACCCCAAATGACCCACAGAGTGATCAGAAGCTGAGATGTGCCAGGTGCAGCCTAAGCAAGCCCAGCCTAGATCAGCCAGAGCCCAGCTGCCCCAGACACATAAGTAATAACCAATAAAGATTGTTTTAGGGTGCTGAGTTTTGGAGGTGTTTGTTACACAGAACAATTATGACTATAACTAGCCAATACAGCCAGTTTAAGGATCACTTCTAAATTGGCAATTGTATATACTTCCTTAGCATTTCTTTTCCTGCCAAGTGTCACTAGAGCAGATTGGTAAAAGACTTCTTGACAATGTTGTATCAGAAGTATTACCCAAGACTTCACCCAAACTTTGCAAGAAACTCAAATGAACTGTGAGTATTCTTCAGTGCCCTAGGGAGATTGCTGTCTTAGCTGACTGATTCTTTTTCTCAGTCTATATTTCCTTCCTTCCTTCCTTCCTTCCTTCCTTCCTTCCTTCCTTCCTTCCTTCCTTCCTTCCTTCCTTCCTTCCTTCCTTCCTTCCTTCCTCCCTCCCTCCCTCCCTCCCTCCCTCCCTCCCTTCCTTCCTTCCTTCTTCCTCACTTAAGCACTCTCTCTCTCTTTTTTCTTTCCTTCTTTCCCCAGAAGCTTCATGTTACTTTTCCATGCCAACAGTGCAGACTGGATGCCCTGAAAAGTTTATTCATTTAGAATCCCAAATATTTGTGTCTGAATATTACAGCCATGATTAACCATCCGTGGTTTTGAATGGCTATTACAAATGGCCCTTTTGACTTAGATTCAGTCACCTTAAGTAGATCCATTAGTTTTAATCTTCTTAATAACCAAAGCCATTCAAAATCTTGCTCTTGATACACTTTTCCTGATGACTCCGTTAGGAAATAAAGATGCTTTTAGATCTCTTTCCACTGAGAGAAACAGGTAACACCAAATTGATGGAATTAGAATCAAAGAGATTTACACTTGGGGATATTCAAGAGCTCATCTTATGTGGAAAAGAAAGATTTCAGAGGTGTTGAGTGCCCTGTCCAAGGCTACCCAGTTTCCGGATGACAGAACCTAGCATAGAGCTTGGTAGTATCTCAGCTCAGACTCCAGTGCTCCTTGCTAGGAATGGAGTACCCAGGCCCATGTGCAATCACACCCACGTTCGTCCCTGCCCCCGTGGTGTTTGTCACTAATCAATCATGATACTCTTTCCTGCAAACTATTCTAATATCCTCCTATTTGCATCCTTTCACATTCCCCAAATTTTAAGAAATGGCGTTTGAGTGAGGCAGGATTCCCCTTGGCCAAACGGTGCCTCTATGTACAAGAATATTGCATTCCCAAGCCAAGAGAAGTGCGGGGTTCAAAAAGCAGGGAACTTTCTAGACTGATGCTTGAAGTCTTGAGGGAATGACAATTTGTTAAACATGCTGCATAGGTGTCATTTCTGTACTGAATCTTAGTATTTTTTCAGTGTAGCCTTTATGAGTGTCTGGGTCAGCTGTCACCTACACCCAGAGCCTTGGAGAATGGCTCTGGGGGAGGAGCTCCCCTCTCTCCTCCCTCTCTTGAGTTGCTCATCACCAGAACGTGGACGTGTGGGCACACTGAGAATCCCGCACCAACACCCGCCTTCTACCTTGGCCTCCCTGAGGTTGTTGGATATCACGGAGAAGACGCAAATCGGGATGGACGCGGAGCCTTGGGTGTAGTTCTTAGGTTCCTCAATACCCACCCGCATCATGGGCACACGTGATAGGCAAGCTCAAGACCAGCCTCAAGGAGGTGCCCTCTAAAATGTGTCCCACTGTGCTATTTGTCCCATTTCCCCCCATTTCTATCCCTATGAATTGACTTCCTAAAACGGCCCACATTCCATAATAAAGAGAGACCCCTATAAGGAGAGAAAGTTAGAATGTATCTGCACTGAGACCCCAGACACGGTGTCTGTGTGGTGACCTAATGACAACCCATAAGAGGCTCTGAGCAATCAAAAAGAGTCCCTCGGGGTCTTTAAAATTCTTAGCACTAGGGAGAATGCACACAGTCAGAGAAGCCACAGATCAAGAGATACGGTAAATAATAAGATTTCGGAAGTCCCTCAGAGCACACACTGGGACCATCAGCAATGCCGGAGCCAGCTGGTACTGTTCCAACCGCCAAGGGACTGAGGGTGCTAAGAGGAAAATGAGTGCAGGCTGCCTCCAGGATGCACAGACGAGAACGCAGAAGGGGTGGCTCTGAGAGGCCAGGGACACGGCGTCTGTCCATCGTGCGAGTCCCCACCTCAGCTTACCCCATTTCCATTGCACCCTCTTTTCTGTGTCTGCAAACTTTCTGTCTCTCCTGTCTCTCTGTCCCCCTGAGAACTTAAATCTGTCCCAACCTCTCCCTCCAGACACACATGCACCCTGCTCATGGCACACACAGAAACACACACGAAAGCCTCCAGTCACCAATCGCCACCTGCCCCTTAGGTCTCGGTCCCTAGTTAGCTCTCCCTGGACACATGCCATGTGCTACTTTGCACACCCCAAAAATCTACCTGTCCTTTATCAATATCTTAAAGACCCCTGTAAGTACGGCTCACAACGTGGAAGTCCTTTCTGCAGGCTTTGGGCAAAACGTTTTCCTTATTGTTTGGCTAAATGATGCTGCTCCCAGCCAAAGTTTTGAGTGAAACCGTCACAAATAGAATATATCATTCTCATTCTTGATGGCTGGATGGATATCGATATTGATACATGGATTTTTTAAATTTATACTTGGGTCAATTGAGGCTCATGGATGCCATATGTGTGATCTCAGCAAACAAAAAACTGAGAAAGGCGTGAAGTCCCCTGGGGTCGAGGCCGGGTCTGCAGCAGGGATGGGGCTGCTCCCGCCACAGAATCCTGGGGCCTCCATTGCTCAGGGTTTAGTGGCCTGAGGGTAAGCGGCTGCCTTTCTTCCTTCAGAGTCGTGCAGTGTTCACAATGACGGAGTGAGAAAAATCTCAACCCCCTTTATTTCTTACGAGATCAAACAATTTTTATTGTTATATTAGCACACTGGAGGGAACCTAGAGGATGCAGTGTTTGCATTATACATTGTTATTGTTCCAGCATTGCGAATTTGGACTCTAAAGAGCTAGTGGCATTGATGGCAGGGATTAAAGTGTGTGTTTTGCTTTTGGAGGCTTTGATGTTTTCTCAAAGGCATTTTGGTTATTATTTTTCCAATTTAGACTTAAGTGTTCTATGAGTGAAAAATACATTGTGCTCGGGGAGCAGGGGTGTTGCACCATTATTTTTGAGGGGGCTTCTAAGAGTTGCACAGGGGGCCTCCCTTATAAGGGTGAAGGGAGCAGAGTGGCTGTTTGAAAATTTTTTTGTGAGAAAAAATGATGGCAGAAATTAAAGTCAGAGCTCTTGCTGAGATCCCCCACACAGTGTGGAGAATGGAAACCAGCCTGTTACAGAGAAATAACATGCAGTGACAAGCAGTGTGATTTCTGGAGACTCAGATGTCCACTGGGGTTTGAATGAATAGCTCCACTTAGCCTCCGTGTGGGTGCCGGGGCTGGGCGGCGTTCCGAGCTCCAACAGTACTCCAAGGACTCCACCCCAGGGCCATGATAGCGATCTAGAACATTCAGAATTGTTCTTAAAATCTCAGATCAGGTAAAACTTTGGGAACACATCAGCTTCTCCTAGTCTTTTTACAGGTCATCACTTACAAATAAAAAAGAGATGAGTTTACATTTTCAACGAGCTTCTCAGCAACATGGTTCACACGCTTGCTGTGACATTGACCTTTACGCAGAGATGACTGGATATGATGGGGCGACGGCGAGTTCAAGAACCGAGACCTATTCAGACCCAGGATTTCAAGAAGAGGACTGCAGCCTGCCAGGAACCATGTTTGCATGGGGAGTGGATTCGCTCTCAGGGAAAAGTGTCACAGCCAGCAGTCTAGCTTTGGCTTTAGGGGCTGGCTGGAGTTTGACAAGAGTGACAGGGTTTTTTCTTCAATGTCTGGGTGCAGGTTAACCTAGATTGTCCAGAAATAGGCTCCAGAAAAACTGAGTAAGTTCTCAAGGAACACAGGCCATGGAGGAAAAGAGATTAGAATAAAAGCAAGATACAGGAAAGTCTGAGCCCACCGGGGGAGTCTGCATTGTGAGGGCAAGTCACAAAACAAGGTGACCACAGGGCCAGATCAGAAGAGCCTCTGGCACAGAGCAGGGGCCACCTCCAGGATTCAGGGGATGGCCGGTCCTGAGCACGTGTTAGCACAGAGTGCACGCCCTGGGACAGACCAGGTGGGACACCGTGGGAAGGTCCGGGCGTCAGGGTTTTGTTTCTGTTTTTGCTCCTAATGAACATGCCCCAGAGAATCCAGTTTGCTTGTCTTTATTTAGTTGCTGTTGTGACATCCCCACTGCACAGGTGCGAGGTGACATGAACCACAGTGTATTTCTCTCTTTCCGTTGTTCAGCAGGAAGCGACCACTTCAAAATTCCATTCAGGGTGGAGTCACTTCACCCAGATATCATGGTCATTATTATTATTGTTACTATTTCCTATGGACGTGGTTCCTAACACTTGAATAGGTAGCACTTTTCCAAGCAGATATCAAACAATGGTAAGAAAATAATTTTCAGAAGGAAAAATAAATAAGAAATGGAAAACCAATTGAGAATCATTCTTTTGAAGAAAAAAGTCAAATGTATTTACACTGTGTAAGGTAAATAAAAACATGACGTATTCTTACTCGGCACAGCTCCACTTGAGAAATCATGAACCCAGTGCTCAACATGTTGAAGAATCAGCTGTCTTTCCGGCTTTTCCTCCCCCACCCCATACAATTGTTCTGCGATCTTCTTGAGCATCTAGTTACTTGCTGTCTTGTGTTTTCCATCCTCAGATGTTCCAGGGCTTTCTTCTTTTCTTACCTAGACTATATTTCAAAGTCAATCATTCAAACTAAGAACTCATGTGCACTTTTGATTCTCTGGTACCATTTGCCTTCTGCCCTAAGAAAATCTCTACCTTGGTTTATGGCCATTAATTTTGGAGAAGACCCTATAACTGTACAGATTGGAGCCACGAAATCACCTCCAACTTCATCTGGGTCCCTAAAGCTGTCTGTCCACTCTTCTGTCTTTCCTTATTCAGATCCCTCCTTTATTTCTAAATATCATGTTTTCCTCTAGCCTCCTGCTAGCCACGATCAATAATTCCCAGTGGTGAACTCTGACTTCACTAAGGAGTTGAGACACCCAGGGATTAAATTCCTCAACTTCCAAACCCTCCTCCTGAAACCTGAGCACCAGTCATCCCACCCTTGCCTCCACTCCTCTGGCCTTGGAGAGGGAGGTTCCCTGCTCCTATGATTATCGGGCAACACCACTGTCCCTGGTGCTGCTCTGTTCTGTCCCACTCTGATTCCAATACACTGAAGGTCCAAGGCCACCTGGAAGGGTGTGGACATTAGCTGATCGAATGGCCACTGGGCAGATGAGTTCTAGAGAGGATCCAAGAACCCAGGGAGTGGCAGGAATTCCAGTTTCCTTTCCAGCTCCAGGACTCCACGATCAAGCTCTGGGGACCAAAGTTACACAGTCATAGATCACTGGGCCAGGCAGGAACCAGTGGCCTACTGTCACACAAGGAGATGGCCACCAGGCGTTCCCATCCATGGAGACATCATTTCCATTCCTAATGGCCTTCTCTCATGCTCTTCCCACTTCACCTTTGGAAAACACTGCTTACCTTTGTCCCGAATCTCCAAGGAATGAGCCCAATGTGAGTCAATGCTGTGGGGACTGTCCCCACCTGCCTCTTCGGGGTGCTTTGTGGAATGTTTAATCACCACCTGTCACGTACCTGTCTCTCAAGGAAAAATAAATTTTTATATACATCAGCAGAAAAAGAGGACTAACAACAACAACAACAAAAGCAATAAATATGAATAACAATGACATCACAAGTAATATGATTATTCTTTGTTTTAGAAAATAAGTTAACGGACTCTGAGGTCTGACTTGGATGCTTGGATAGTCAGCTCATTCAGAGAAAAATATTCCAAGAGACAGTTTTAAAATAGAAAAACGATGTTCATCAATCCTAATCTAAGCTTTCATCATTGAAAAGAAAAAACATACTGAAAATTTTAGACAGGGCCTGGAACTCTGTTGCTTCTGCTTTCTGCACGGGCAGGTTCCCCTACAGGCAGTCAAACGGGGCCTCTTCGCAGGCTCCTCCTGGGCGTGTGCTGCCCAAGAACTTCAGACTACACCGCTGGCCTCCGCCAGTGCTTCTCAGACCAGCAGCATCCACACCACAAGGGAAAGTGACAGAAATGCAAATTCTTGGGCCCTGCTGCCTCTTAAGCCCTAGCTAGCAAGCCCTCCAGGCTCCAGTTCGAGTTGCCTTGGTCCAGTGCCACCCCGTGTCCTGTCCTTCCCCCTCAACCTCATCCCCAGCCCCTTCTCCCCAGCACGAATATTGGCCACTGTCCTGGAGAAAAATCCCTTTGGCAGTGGGTGCTGTTTTTCCTATTAGACATCTGCAAAATGTGGATGTTGCTGAATATAAACTTTAGGAAAAAGAACCTGGGGTGCAAATAGTCCCACCCTCATTGGGGGGGAGGGCATTGAGGTCACAGTGGGGTCCTGCTGAGTGGCCCCAGCAAGCAGCCCACTGCTCCATGGGACAGGAACTAGACCATAGTGAAATGGACACTTCTCGCCCTTCAGCTTGGCTAGTCTAGGGACACGAGGTGCCCCCTGGGGGGAAGGGCCCTGAGGCCGTGAGGGTGACGCCTTGCTTGTGCCAATGGAGGGGGGACCCGATGGCCCGCCTGTGAACGCATTCCCTAGGCAGCAGCAGAGCAAACCAAGAGCACGTGGGGCTCTAGCGGGGTGTAATCAAACACCTCCCCAAAGGCCATTTTATTGATGTAAACCTCACTCGCAATATCAGGTTAATCCAGCTCCCTGTTCTTGACCTGCAAACAGGAGGCCTCCAGAAAGGATCTGTAAACATGAGGTGCAGACTGCTCTTCTCCCCAGCGTTAAGGTCATGCCTGCAAAGCTTTGAGTTGATATTGGAATTTAATAAAATGTAACTTGGAAAG
>VSMD01124238.1:0-59936 GCA_008750895.1 Mirza zaza
TAATCACTTTCAATAGCTTTATTAATTATAAAAGAAACTAAATTTTAAATAATATTACTTGGAATATAGGCAGTTCCTTTCCTCTGTAAACTTCAAAGTTAATAATGTGTGGAAGTTAATTTCCGACATTTCTTTTTAAAACTACTGTGGCATTCTCTGTCTGTTTACATATGACCTTCATTAAGGGTAAGAATTTCCTCATTTAGATTTTGGCTTTATATGAGGCTAATATTGGTTGTTTCCCAATACTTCATGTTAAAGGAAGATAATTCTTTTTCTTTCTTTACTTACGTGTTCCTGAATCTCTAAGTCTTACTTAGGCTTGGACAGGAAGGCAATCACACTCTTTGAATTTTTTTCTCTTAATTCATCAGATCAGAGCTGGCATATGGCTTGTACTTTGGTGTCTTGAAAACACTGGGTAAATCCAGCATGGCTGTAGACATAAACCTTGTGAGAAAAGATTAATTGCATTTTCTCATCTTCTTTTATTCTCCTTGTTACATGATCATATGTTAACAAAAGGCCAAGTCAGTGTAATAAGTTGTTGAGGTGATAAAAGATTAGAGCCAAAAATTGTGAATATTTTGAAGTGTAGACTGAAATCTCACTATCACTGCCTCCCTTCCCTGCCTGCCTTTATCCCCGTACATTTAAACTTCTTTGATTTTCTTTTCTTGGGCTTTGAAACCCATCTCTTCAGTACAGGCATCTAAAAATTAGTCACTGATGTATATAAAAAACTGGAAAAATGCAGAAAATCCTTGGCTTTTTAAAAAATTTCAGCATATTATGGGGGTACAAATGTTTAGGTTACATATATAGCCTTTGCCTCACTTCAGAGCTTCAAGTGTGTCTACCCCACGGACAGTGTGCAACACACCCATTAGGTGTGAATGTACCAATACTCTCCTCCTCCCACCCACTGGCCCAACATTCAATAATATATGAATGTTACTACTATATGTGCACAGTGTTGATCAGTTAATACCAATTTGATGGTGAGTACATGTGGTTCTTGCTTTTCCATTCTTGTGATACTTCACTTAGTATAATGGGCTTCAGCTCTATCCAGGATAATACAAGAGGTGCTAGATCACAATTGCTTTTTGTGGCTGAATAGAACTCCATGGTATACATATACCACATTTTATTAATCCACTCACATATTGATGGACACTTGGTTGTTTCTACATCTTTGCTATTGTGAATTGTGCTGCTACAAACATTCGAGTGCAGATGTCATTTTTTATAGAATGTCTTCTTTTCCTTGAGGTAGATGCTCAGTAATGGTATTGCTGGATTAAAGGGTAGTTCTACTTATAGCTCTTTGAGGTATCTCCATATTACTTTCCACAGAGGTTGTACTAGTTTGCAGTCCCACCAGCAGTGTATGAGTGTTCCTATCTTTCCACATCCACACCAGCATTTATTGCTTCGGAGCTTTTTGATAAAGGTCATTCTCACTGCAGTTAAATGATATCTCATTGTGGTTTTGATTTGCATTTCCCTGATGATTAAAGGTGTTCAGCATTTTTTCATATGATTATTGGTCATTATTGAAAAGTTTCTGTTTTTGTCCTTTGCCCACTTTTTAATGAGTTTGTCTAATTTTTTTCTTGCTTATTTTTCTGAGTTCTATATAGATTCTAGTTACCAGCCCTTTATCATATGGGTAACATACAAATATTTTCGCCCATGTTGTAGTTTGTCTGTTTGCTCTAGTGACAGTTTCTTTAGCTGTGCAGAAGCTTTTTAAATTTCATCAGGTCCCATTTATTTATTTTTGTCGTTGTCGTGATTGCCTTTGGGATCTTCTTCATAAATTCTTTGCCCAAGCCAACGTCTATAAGACTTTTTCCAACATTTTCTTCTAGAATTCTTATAGTTTCAAATCTTAGGTTTAAGTCTGTTATTCACCATGAGTTGATTTTTGTGAAAGGTGAAATCTGTGGATCCTGTTTCAGTCTTCTACATGTGGCTATCCAATTTTCCAATTTATTTTCCATTTATTGAATAAGGATTCTTTTCCCTAGTGTATGTTTTTGTCAGCTTTGTCAAAGATTAGATGGTTCTATGAGGATGGTTTTATATCTGGGTTTTCACTTTTGTTCCCTGGGTCTATGTTTCTGTTCTTGTGCTAATGACATGCTGTTTTAGTTACTATAGCCTTGTAGTATAGCTTGAAGTCTGGTAAATTGATGCCTCCCAATTTGTCTTTTTGTTTAAGATTGCTTTTGCTAAATGGAGTCTTCTCTGATTCCATATGAAGTGTAGAACTATTTTTTCTAGGATCTATGAAAAATTATGTTGGTATTTTAACAGAGATTGCATTGAATCTGTAGATCACTTTGGGTAGTATAGACATTTTAATAATGTTGATTCTGTTGACCCATGAGCATGGTATGGTTTTCCTCCTGTTTATGTGCTCTGCTATTTCCTTCCTCAGTGTTTTGTAGTTCTCCCTGAAGAGGTATTTTACCTCCTTAGTGAAATATATTCCTAGGTATTTTATTTTCTTTGCTGCTATTGTGAAGGGGATTGAGTCTTTGATTTGGTTCTCAGTCTGACTGTTGTTAGTGTATAGGAATGTTATTGATTGCTGTACATTAATTTTGTAACCTGAGACTTTGCTGTATTTGTTTATCAATTTCAATAGTCTCATGGCAGAATATTTGGGGTATTCTAGATATAAGATGATATCATCAGCAAAGACTGATAATTTGACCTCTTCTGCCCCCATTTGGATGTCCTTGATTTCCTTCTCTTGTCTGATTGCTATGTTGAATAGAAGCAGTGATAGATGGCAAACATGTCTGCCTCCAGTTCTGAGTGGGAATGCTTTCAATTTTCCCTGTTCAGTATGATGTTGGGTGTGGGTTTGTCATATATGGCTTTTATAATTTTTAGATAAGTACCAGCTATGCCTATTTTTTAAAGCATTCTTATCATAAAAGGGTGCTGAATTTTGTTGAATGCTTTTTCTCTGTCTATTGAAAGGATCATATGGTCTTTGCTTTTGCTTCTATACATGTGGTGAATTACATTTATAGATTGTGTATGTTGAACCACCCCTACATCTCTGGGACAAATCCCACTTGATCATGATGGATTATTTCTCTTTCTGATATTTCTCTGAATTCCGTTTGCTAGGATTTTGTTGAGAATTTTTGCATTTATGTTCATAAGGGATATTGGTCTGTAGTTTTCATTTTTTGTTGGATCCTTTCCTGGTTTTGGTATCAGGATGAAGTTGGTTTTATAAAATGTGTTGGAGAGGATTCCTTCATTCTCATTGTGGAATAATTTTTTCAGGTTATGCACCAGTTCTTCTTTGTTGGTCTGGTAAAATTTGGGTGTGAAACCGTCTGATCTGGGACTTTTCTTTTTAGGAAAGCTTTTTATTGCTGCTTCAATTTTGATACTTGATATTGATCTGTGCAGGAATTTTATTACTTCCTGATTGAGCCTTGGGAGGCTGTGTGTTTCTAAGAATTTATCCATTTCTTCCACATTTTGAAGTTTATGTGCATATAGTTTTTCATAGTATTCATAGATGATATTTTGTATTTCCATGGTATCAGTTGTAATTTCTCCTCTTTCATTCCTTATTGAGCTTATTAAAGTCCTTTCTTTTCTGCTTCTCATTAATTTACCAAGAGGGGTGTCAATTTTATTTTTTCAAAGAACCAACTTTTTAAAATTAATCTTCCATATAGTTTTTTTTGAAAAATCTATTTCATTTAGTTCTGCTCTGATCTTTGTTATTTCTTTTCTTCTGCTGAGTTTGGGGTTGGTTTGTTTATCTTTTTCCAGTACTTTGAGATGATTCATTAGATTCTTGATTTCTGATTTTTCTGTCCTTTGGATGTAGTGCTTCAGGTGGTAGGTGGGTCCCTGGAACTTCCAGATTTGTCTTTATTCTCCACCTCAACTGATGGGGGTGCAGGTCGTGGGGAGGAGGCTGGGCAAGGCTGGATTGGGTGAGTCTGCCCTCCACCTCCACAAATGCTGTTAGCAGGGGTCAAAGATCTGTTCTCTGCTTCTGGACAAAGCTGCCAGGGAGTGGCTGAAATGGCCCCACTCATCCAACAAGTCTGCATGTGGAGGTGGGACTGTTTGAGACCTGAAGTCTGGAGCAGGCTTTGCTCCTTACCACCCTTCCCTATTCCTTGATTTCTCCCAGGCCTCTACCAGCAGGCAGGACTTCAAGCCAGTGGATCTCCACTGAATGTGATGCAAGCCAGTGGAGCCTATGTTCCTTGCCCAGGATCATAGCCTCAGTTGGGAGTGTGGCCCTCCTATGTGATCAGGGTTGCTCCTCAAGCACGCTGCAGGTAAGATGCACTCTGAGCTGCCCTTGAAGGCACACATACCTCAGTAGACTAGTTCACAAATATCTCTTCTATGCCCCTGGCAATGCGATTGAGACCTGGATGTATGAGATCTGGCCTGCAGTCCCATTCCCTGGACTCCAGAGATCACACCCTAACCCTACCAGGGAGAAAAGGGCTGGTCTCAAGTCACCCACGATGTACCCAAGTTGGATCAATGTCCTTCTGCATCAGTATTTGTCCTGCTCTGCTGGAGTCACCAGGCAAGCAACACCTAGGAGGGCTAGCAGGTAGGGAGCTCACAGTCCAAGTATCCCTCAGTCCACTACAGAGCCCCGAAAAGAAAAGGTCCCTTTCCCTGCTGATACCTTTGGGTGGTGGCACCTCCTGTTCAGCTCAGGTCTGTGGGGCAGAGGTGCCTCAAGGGAGCTGGGAGCCTTGTGACCTGTCCTTAAGAGGCTCACTGCTCACTGATGGCAGCTGTCTCTGGGCTGATGTTGTCAGGTCTCTCTAGTAGCTCAGGAGCCCACCAGCAATCTGAGACACAAGGGAGGGAAAATTTAACTGCTCCACCTACCCTTATCACAGGTCTCCAAGCCTCTTAGAGTTTAGACTCTGCCAATGCCTTTCTCCTTCCAGTTCTGCTCTGCAACTTCTTGATGTGGAGTCTCTTGTAGTTTCAGACACCCTTCCTTCTGACTCTCATCTGATCTACATTTGTCTGCCTGTTTATTTATTTTTCACTTTCATCTAAAATCTATCTTTCTTGCAAAAACACTCTGGCTGGTGGTTTTTCTCATCTGCCATCTTGCACATCAATGTAATCCTTGGCTTTTGAACTCAAATGCTTTACTTCTTATGTACGAAGAAAATATTTATAAAGAATATTTGTTATCTAGTTTTGAACCCTCCACACTCCTGCCAAGAGCTCATCTGAAGTGGCAGAAGGAAATAGAAGAAGAAAAGAAGCGAAATAGTTAAGCCTGCTTAGGGCTGGCTTCATGCTTTACCTCTATTTCCTACTCAGTGTTATTTCAAAGCAGGTGGAGTGCTTACTGATAAAAACCCTCAAGATAAGTTTGGATGCTCAAAAGTAGAGGTGACCAGTTTTGGGAATTCAACAAGTTCTACTCTTGTATGTATTTCCTATGTTGGCAAGGGTGTGAGTCCTGATGGCTTTTTTTTGGTATCCAAGAAAATAAAATCTCGATAATGATTTATAGTTTTTTTGATTCATGAGAAGATAACTAAAACTTTCTACTGCCTTCAAAGAGAGTGAGCAATTAGCTGAAAGAAAGAATCAGCAGACTAAATTAATTTCTCAGTTTTGGTTGCTCGATGCTATTGCAGACATGGAGTAATGATAGACATGTCACAGACTGACAGTGGTAACAGATGCAGGGATAAAGGCCAAAAGAGACAGGGGCCACCTGAGCAGATGACATTGTAGTGCAGAGGCAGCCACAGACCAGATGTCGTCTACTGACCTCCTTCCCCTCCATATGAACCTCTAAAAATTAAGTACCAATTTTAGGAGAAAGAAAAAGGGAAATTCTGAATAAACAACATTTAACCCTGAGATGATCAGGGGTAGCAGGAAATGATTAAAATTCTATTTTCTGTGATCAGGCATGATGGGACTTAATGCTCATTTATTCCACATATATATTGAACAATTGCTATGTGCCAGCCACTGTTTTAGAATCTTGAGATATACTGGGGACAGAGCTCTGTGCCCTTATGGAGCATACATTCTAGTGGGTGACACAGAAAAAAAATGACTAGGAAAGCTGCAATATTAAATAGGATGGTCAAAGTTGGCATCATTTTGGAGGTAAGATTAAGCAGACTCCTGATAGAGGTGAGGAGTTTAGCTAACCTGATATTCAGGGGAAAAGTATTCCAGGTGACAGAGAACAGCTAGAACAAAAGTGCTAGGGTAAGAGTACATCAGACTCATTTAAGAGAAAGCAAAGTATAGGCGAGTTATAGGAGACGAGGGCACAGAGTTAACAGGGGGCAGATCTTAGGGGCTTACAGCTCATTTTGCAGAATTTGGCTTTTACTTTGGGTAATACAGGACTCCATTAGGGTGCTGAGAAAAGGAGGAAAGTGATCTGATTCACCTTTCCAAAGGATCATTCTGCCTGCTGCCATGGATATAGACAGAAGGGACAAGCATACTGATAATGAGATCAGTTATGAGATTATTGTTGTAATTCAGGCAGGGGATAAAAGTAGCCATGGTAAAAGTAAGCACAATGGTCAGATTTTGAATATATTTTAAAGGTAGAGCCAATAAAATTTCCTACTGGATTAGATGAAAGATATTAGAGAAAGAAGAAGTCAAGAGGACTCCAAAGTTTTTTGTCCTGAGTTACTGGAAGAATGTACTTGCAATCCACTGAGTTGAGGAAGGCTGCCTGATGAACAGGTCTGGAGTTGGAGGAAAGATCAGGAGACTAAACTTGGGCATGTTAACTTTAAGATGTCTATCTGGCAGCCAATTGGAATTTTGAGCATGTAGTTAGATACATGAAATGGATGGGTCTTGATTGGATATATTAAGGAGTTTTCAGCACAGAGATAGTATTTAAAATCCGAGGGCTGAATTGAGGGCTGGTTCCCTGTTCATATGTTTGAGTGATTTTTTAACATACCACTATCTTGCAATAACAACCATAAATTATAGATAAAATACCAAAAAGAACTACTCAAGGCCTTGGGATTTAAGCCAGGCAGATTATGGATTATGTAGAAATATTAAAACATGTAAAGAGTAACTGACATTGAGTGAATTTCTCATTTTTACAACTTTTAGCCTGAATACCATCATCAGTAGTTTCTGCAAGGAGTGTCCAAAACTCTAACAGAAAATCTTAAGTTGTTCTGGACTGAAGAATCAAAAGACAGAGTTTGGGGCAACCACAGACAGTAGAAAGTTAATGGGGAAACAGAGAGCCAGAAAGGGAAGGTCTAATCTCTGTGTATAAACTCTAACAAGTCTCTGGCTGACACTTGAACCATAAGTATGTGGGAAAGACTTTGGCTAAGGACAAAAGAAGTGAACTGGCATTTGAGCAACCTCAGGAGAGAAAGGGTTTGTAGTTTGAGTCCAATTACGTTAACTATCTAATAAAACAAAAATTCTACTTTTTGGAGAAATAGAATATAGAGTCCCCATAATATAACATTTACAATATTCTGAATATAATCTGAAATTACTCAACATATGAAGAATCAGTAAAATGTGACTATTCTCAAGAGAAATAACAATCATTGGAGGCCAACATTGAGATGACTCAGATGTTAGAAAGATTGGGCAAGGATTTTAAGTTTGATATTTTAACTGTGCTCAATGAAGAAAGAAAAGATATTTATAATGGATGAAAATATAAAAATTCTCAACAGAAAAACAGAAAACAAAGATGAACCAAATGAAAATTCTAGAACTAAAAAACACAGGATGTGAATTAAAGAATTCACAAGTGTGCTTAACAGTAGAACGGAGATAACAAAGGAAAGAGTCAGTGAACTTGAAGAATGATCACTAGAAATTATCCAATCTGGAAAAGTAAGAAAATAAATATTCATAAATTTGAACAGAAATTTAAGAGTCTGTGGACAATATCAAAAGGACTAACAACAGGAAGTGGAATCCAGAAGAGAGGAAAGAGATTGAGCCAGAAAAAGCAGTCTTCAATTTAGTGAAAGATTCAATAATACAGATTCAAGAAGTTAAGCAAACCCAGATTAAGGCAAATATAAATCAAACTATTCCTGGTCACATCATAGTCAAACTTCTAAAAACCAAAGATAAAGAGAGAATATTTAAAGCAGCAAGAGAAAAATGACAAATTACCTACAAGGGAACGAGCCACTGACTTCAAATCAGAAACCATAGACACTAGAAAAATGTCTTGAAAGTGCTAATGTAAGTTGTGGAGCTAGATAAGATCACTAAGGGAGCAGACAGAGAAGAGGAACTTAGGCATTAAGTATTATAGAAGTGATAAGAGAGAAATGAAGACCAAGAATGTGATTGAGGTGTCCTGAAAAATGTATCAAAAGGGAGAGAATGATCAACTGTGTCAAATGCTGCTGATAAGTCAAGGCCAGAAAACTGGCCATTGCATTGAGCAACATGGAAGTAAATAATTCATCTTGACAGGAACAGTGTGGGTATAATGATGGGCTTAAAGCTTGGTTAGAGTGGGTTTACGAGAGAATGAGAAGAAACGAATTGGAAATAATAAATTAAGGCAACTCTTTCAAAGAGTTTTACCTTGGATGAGGAGGAAAAAATGGAATAGTAGTTAACAGAGACAGTAGGGCCAAGTGAAGCTTTTTTTGTTGTTGTTGTTAGCATGCTAATTAGCATAATCTGTTAAAGAGCAGAACAAAATTCCAAGTATAAAAAGTGAGAGAATTGTCTATTGCTATCGGGTCTGTAGAAAAACAAAACAAAACAAAACATTGGAGCTAGAATTGTACACATGAATATGTGACTTGAATTATCATATCACCTCTATATTACACAAGGCCCTTTACTCCCCAGACTTCACTATGTACATACAATTTGGTCATTTTTGAATGTAATATTTGAAAGTACATCTAGTAAAAATTATGTCAAATTTTATGATTTTTATAGAGTAGTAACTTCCATTTGTTCTTTTTGATTTTTAATTTATGGACATTCTTCAAATAATGACAGGTTACATTTCAAAAATTATGTTTTAAATTATTTTAAACTCAGAATGCATTTTTCTAACAATATTGGTGTTATGTGTGGTAGTTTATCCTGGCCAGCTCACCCAATCCTATAAAGTAGTTGAATTGTATTACTAATTATTTGAGATGTTTCAGATATTAAGACTTTTATTTCTATGGTAAAACTTATTCTAATTTCCAACCCAAGATTCTGGAACACATCTCCCATTATGAAGTGGGCCTGAAGGTGGGAGTGGAAACACAGCCTCCTATTCGCACTCCACACCCTCATCTTCCAGCAGTGAGGGTGGGATATTAAGGCTCTCATGGCATCAAGGATTGAAGCAATGGGATAATGGAGATCCTGGACATTTGTTTCCTCACCAGTGAAAATTAAATGAAGACCCAGGAGTCAATACAACTATAGGGATGAGAAGGAAGTTTCAGCAGCTAGAGTGTGGTGGTGAGTTTCTGGTTTCATAGCTGCGTATATAGAGGGGTGTGTTAAAGTCTTTCTGTGCTATACGGGTTATGTGTGTGCATACATGTGCTATTTTTTTCTGTACATACTGAAGTCCTGTCGACTTGAAAACCCAACATCTAAAAAGTGTCAGTGAATAAACTTTCATCCAGATCCCTGCTTTTATGATTAAGAGATAAGTGGCCATTACATTAATTAAGTATAGATTTAGACCAACATATATTTTAAAGGATTTCCAAGAGAAGTCCATTTCCTAAACATTCTACACCTACAAGATTGTACAATGATAATTAGTATATGTGTGTAATGGTGATGCTCAAGGCAGGGAAAAAATTCTGAAAGGAATTATGAATCATCCATAGTTAAATTATTTACAGCATGGATTTAGTATTCTTTGTAAATCTTTGAACATTGACAAACCATATAATTCACGGGTAAAAGGAATGTTAACTAGAACAGCTCCCAATCATGAGGGTGAGAACTTATGATTGTGTCCTTAAATGGAGAGATATTTTATTTAGATGTATTGAAGTAAATTTTTCTTTCTTTTCTTCTTGATCTTCTGGGTCATTGTTACAACTGTCTCCATTCACCATTTTCTGCTTACATTAGAAGATAAAGCTGATATTTTTGGATACATATTAGACCTTAAGAATTGGAGGTACATTTGCCTGTTTGTGAGGATATTTAATGACTTTAAACTTGCTAGTTAGAATATTTCTTATCTCAAATGCACCAGGGAAGCACATGGGTTCAAAAGGTTTAGAGTCATTGTAATTACGACTCATTGAGAGTATGAATTACAGCTAAGTGATTTTCTTTTCTTGTTTCAAAAGAAATGGGTACACAGATGTATATTCTGAATACTTGCAGAGTCTTAATTGCTTGCCACGGGGTAGTATTTAGGAGCATGATTAAATCGGTTAAGACACATCTATAGAAAGGAAACTTCTAAGAGGCAACGTACTTGTTAATGCTGCTTCTGGGATTGAATTTAAGATTTGTGACATTTTTCTACTTTCTAAAAATTGCATGTGGTTTATGTACACAGTGTTAGAAACTAGATGAATTTCTCATCAATGCTACATTTTATGCTGATTCATTGACATTTTTCTCAAATAATAGTTGTTATTTCAAAACTCCTCACTTTTCAGAAATGGCATATGCTTAAGTATCAAGATCTCCTCTCTGTAATTGTATTCTTCTAAGATATCACTGGTGCTGTGATCAGGAGCTATTTGTTCAATCGTGACCTGTGGGGCTTTCTTAACCTCTTATAAACTTAAGTGCCAATCACCAGGCTGGATATAATTAGGCTTTGGTGATATCTTTGAGCTTTAAAGGCTAATGGATAGCCTCAAGTATTTAAATAACTGCTTGAACTTTTTTAATTGATACAAACTGTCTGTATAATTCCACTTCATCTAGTATGCCACCTGAAGAGTTTATCTTAGGTTTATGTACTTAATTGATAGTGTACAATGGTACAAGATATTTATATGAGTTTTTGTCTTACTGAACTGCATGTGAGATAACTATTCTAAGTTATATTTTAAATATATATACCAACTTCATAAACTAATACAATGGAATCAATGTTTATATATTAGATCTGCACATTTAATGTTTTCTAATATTTCTTTTGTAAATATACTGAAACGTATGCATCCAATAATTGTTTCTATTTTTTTACATTGCAAATTTATATGGACACATTTTTACTTTTCAGTTAAAATTAGAGTATCCATGTGAAATTTATGAAAACTATACAAAATGATTTAATATTTAGCTATAATAACCAATTATTTCAAGACTTTCGTTTTCATTGTAAGGTTTTATTGATTTCCTATGTTAAAAATAATCAAGATCCATCTGGAGGAATAATTGAGTTCAGAGATTATTGTTCTACAAAAAATAAGATAATAAAATGTACATTAAATATTGACCTGAATCGTGATTTATGTAATATGAATTTTTATAACAGAAATTGTGGAAGTAAAAAGAATTATAAACAAGAAAATGATTCTTGGAATTTATCATTGAGAATTAATCTTAGGATGACAGATTTGGAGGAGCTATGAATTTCTGAGTCTGAAATTCTTGTTCTGCAATGCGCCTGCCATGTGACATAAGCAAGTTATGAGACTTCTGTGAGCAGCTGTTTCCTCATCAACAAGGTGGGGAAATAATTATGTCAAATGCTCAACACTTCTTGATATTTCATGGACACAATAGATGCTACATCATCGTTATTATTCCCACAGAAAAAATTATCCTATTACTCTTTAGTTTCACTTTGATTATAATCAAAATTATAATCAGATTTGGCTTTAGATTGCCTTGAACTCTTTTCAAACACAAAATTATGCCCTTAAAGTATTAAGAGTTGACAACACTTATGCTATACATAAGACTATTTCAGAGAGTCTGAAGGAAATTTACTTTTCTGAAAGGTAACTACTTGAGAAAGTCACCATTTATTTGAATGTATACATTTTGGTATATTTGAAAACAATAGTGATGCTCTATAATCAGTCATATAGTGATGTGTTTTTATTTATTGTATTCTCTTGTTAAGTAGAGGATTATCATTAGGTATTATTAAATCTAAGTCATGAAATGGGTCATTCCCAGATTGCTGACCTGTATACTAGTGCAAATATGTTATTTTTGCTGTTTTTGTTTGATAATTTTTATTTGAAAAGAAGTTTGTGTGGGTGTATGCATGTATACATGTACGTCTTTTTTTTTTTTTAAGTATTTGCAACTAGTATGGTATAGTAAACAATCTCCAAAACAAATCTTTGCATTCTATAGGTATATAATTTTAGGGTTCTGTATGACAAATAAGAAATGCCTTAGAATTAAGGAGCATATGTCTAGTCATAATTTTTATTTAAAAGGGAGCAGAGGCATTTGTACATGTCTTCTTCTATTGTTGGGGAAAAAAGGGTATGAGCCATGGTTTAAGAAAACAAAAATCAAAAAACTGTATGTACATGACTTTGCTACCTCCATTAGTTCTTGGAAGCAGATTATAATTTTGTAGGTTGGTAATTTTGGTGTGCGTCTTACCTTTGGTTTCAGAAACTAATGGATACAGCAGAGTTACGTATGTATAATTTTCTATTTTCTGGTAGCTACTAGCCACTTAAGGCTATGAGCACTTGAAATTTAGCTTGTGTGACTGAGAAACTGAATTTTAAATTTTACTTAATATTAACTGATTTATATTTACATTTGAATAGGCACATTTGGCTAGGGGATGCCATATGGGACAGTACATTTCTGGATTTATGCACAGTTTTCATACATGGTTACATTTATGTCTTGCTTTGCTGCTGACAATGCCTAGGGTACAAGCGCCTTGGCATGTGTATCCCTGAACGAAGCCCCTCATCTTACAGAATTGGCCCAAGCAGAAGATTACAAAGCAACATACGAGCAACGCTGAGGCTCAGATCTCTAGATTTTGTGTCCCAGTTTTTCAGTCCCCAACAGAACTTAATTTCTGATTTTCTTATGATAAGTGATAAACCTGGCACATAGTGATAATGATATTCAACAACTATAGTGATTAAACTCTAAGTAACTTTCTGTGATATGGTGGTAAGAATTGAGAGGAAAAAAGACAGAATAAAGGGAGCATTGTTATAACTTGTCTCTGCCTCTTATCTCTCCAGTGAATCTGTTGACAGAAGTGGCTATGTTCCTAATAATAAGCATTATCACTGGGCTTAGTAACAAATTATTAGTTGGAGTTTGTTATGTGAAAGCCACTAAATTGAGTAATGCAATCATATTAGATAAAGAATGACATCGATATAAATCAGTTAGGGCTACTTTTAAAAGTTGTTTTCTGATAATAAAACATAGACTATTTTAATAATAGTAAACACATTATAATGAAGTACACAGGGTGATTTGGGGATCAAAGGGCCATTGCACATAAATCACTAAACAAATGCTATCCAGAGACTGAGACTAGAAATTTTATGTCTTTTCGTTTAAATCCAGATTTTCTCTTACCAGGAGAAAATTTGAAATTACCAGAATGTAAGAAGCAAATTAGTGCAATGTGCTCTTCAAAGTTACCTTTATGATAATAGAACACAGAAGAAATTGTCACGTACCTGCTTTCATCTTCCCAATCTATATTTCACAGTGGCTCTTTTAAGTCATTCAGTTTTCCCTATTATTAAAATATATTTATAGGATGGCACACAATAAGAAAGCCTGACTCATGTTATTTCAATAAGAATAATTTCCACAAAGTTTTTGGAGGATTAAACGTTCAAAATTTCATGACTTGCAATCCAAGTCATGCTACAAACTTTGTGGTAGAATTTCAGTAGATGCTGATAATATTTCTGTCAGAAATTTAACTAGTCTCAAACTCTACTCAAAGGTATTCTTGAAATTAAGAGTAGCAGGCTGTTAACTACTTGAGTGCCTCATCTTTTAAAAAACTGTTTATAATATTTTGGTGAGACATATAAAATAATTTCCATCACCAACAAAATTTTCCTTGTGGAAGCAACAAATGCTTTGAGCTTTAAATGTTTATATATTCTGAACTTGCAATGAAGGCATGCGCTTTTTATTTCCTTGAGACATTGTTTTAAAATCTTCTGTTTAAATTGTTATTCTCTGAGCTTTAGTAATTATAGGTTCATACTGAATAACTCATCAAATCTTGGAAGAAAACAATAGAAATAATAGCAAGAGAGACCGAGTTTAGAAAACTGAGTCCAAAATTGAGTTCAAAGCTAATTGCTCTTGTTTTGGGTCTACATGATACAAATTGGATACTTACACTGATTTGATGTACTAATTCCTTTTGTATTATGCAATTTTTAAAAATCAGTATAGGTAACCTATTAATATGAAGTTGGCATTCATTTAAACTTATTATCTCCCATTCCATTGGAAAGATCTCTGTTTAGAACTATGGGAAACAAGGGCAAACATACACATTTCTTACGATAAATTAATAATAAAGGGAGAGATATTATTAGCACATTGTAAATTATACAGTAAGCCTTAGATGACTTCTTTAGTACCTTAAACACCCAAGAAATTTCACTAGTTGGCAGCAATTGGAAATGCATATTAATTGTATACCTCATCCCACATCTGAAATAAAAGGAAAACATCAGAAATAGACTAATTCTGGTTCCCTTTTGAATATCATATTTTAATTTCTTTTATGTTTCTTTAATCTTTTCAGCAGTGCTTAAGGATTTGGAAGATGTTGATTAAAGCATTTCCTCTGATTAATTATATTTTGGCTTTCAACTGTTTTATTTTCTTTTAAAATCAAGTGCACACACATTGTCTGGATTATATGAGCATCTGCTCTTCCCAGTCTCTGCAAATATTTATATAAATCTAACTGCCACCCTGATCCCTCCAAGTTATCACTGCTTAGCTAATCCTGATTGCATCTCCTCATTAAACCATCTTCAGGATATGGAAACATAAATAAAATAGATTAATGACCTACATTTCAGGGATACTTGTGTGCATGGCTTGCCACTTAACTCATGTTATTAAATTCTCAGAACTCATTCTGAAAGCACAGGATTTCCTTTACCTCTGCTTTCTTTAATTATATATATGATTATTATTAATCTACCTCATTTTATTGTGGTTTGCTTTATTGAGCTTCACAGGTATTATATTTTTTATAAATTGAAGGTTTGTGGCAACCTAGCATCTATGAATGGGATCTATCAGTGCCATTTTTTTTCCAACAGCATATGCTCACTTGGTATCTTTGTGTTTCGGTGTCACATTTTGGTAATTTTCACAATACATCATACTTTTTCATTATTATTATATGTGTTACAGTGATCTGTGATTAGTGATCTTTGATGTTTCTATTATAATTGTTTCAGGGCACCAGGAACCTAGTGAACCTAGCTCATATAAAACAATGAACTTAATTGATAACTATGTGTGTTCTCATTGCTCCACCAACTGGCCATTTCCCTGCCTCTCTCCCTTCAGCTAACTTTGGATTTGGTTTATTTTTGTTTTTCTAGTTCCTTGAGGTATGATGTTAGGTTGTTAATTTGTGATGTTTCTCACTTTTCTCATGTAGGCATTTAGTGCTATAAACTTCCTTCTTAGCACTGCTTTTTCTGTATTTTGTGTTTCTGTTTGTTTCAAAAATTTTTTAATTTATTTTTTTACATGTTTTATAAGCATTTATTGAGTTGAAAAACTAAAAAAAATGTAAATTTCATGTCATACATATTCATTTGGAAATTTTCTGCATGGGCTAGATTAAAGTTTTTTAAAAGACCAGTGACATTTGAACTGAAAATATTTATTTATTTATTTATTGTTGACTTAGAAAATTATCCTATAGCAAGTGAAGATTTTTTCCATTGATCTAAGATCATTCCCCTAGGATTCAAAATTAAAGTCAATGTCTCAACATTGTTCACTGTCAATTGGATGCTTGAAAAGCTTGATATATCTTTAAATGATAATCCCAGAACACAGCATAGGGCTTGTGCTGGTATAGACTGTGCTCCCTCAGTGAAGATAAACACAGTTTTGATAATTAGTGTGGGCGGGAATGTCCTTATTAATGACTTCAACAGGATCTAAAATTGGCATTTGTCAGACAAACCATTATAAGCTGAAGGTCAGTTGTGTTCTGACATAGGACTTAACCATTTGCATTCTGATACACCCATCTCTAACATAGAAACACTGCAAGTTTCTTGATATCAAATACTGTACACAGTTCTCTACTTCCTTAACAATTCCAGCAGCATGCACTCTCATTTATACTGCTCTCTGTAGATCCTCCATGAAGCTACAGCTTGATAGTTGAACAGGTGTGCCTGATGTTATAACGAAAATAATTCCACAAATGAAAATTAGGTTTGTTTTCTTTGTAGGCTCCAGACTTAGCTATAAAACGCTTTGGGCTTCCTTTATAGAAGTTTCCTTTACATAAGAACTTAACTACTGATAAGGTTTTCTTGAAAACTGGAAAATAAGAAAGATCACTCCTAACAGAATTTTTGTTTTTGATTTTATTTTTTTTTCTAGCTAAACATAGAGTAGAAGACTTTCACGGTTAATTTAAAATACACTTTGCAGGTAGAGTTTAAGTTGGAGAAAGAGTTTGTATTCAGTTGTTAACAAATATTTGCATCCTTTTAGTTATTTCTGAAGAAAAAAAATATGGAAATGAGGCTTAAAATTCATTAGTCCTTCTAAGTATCTGTGCATAGTTTGGGTTACCACATTTTATGCCCCAATTTAAAAGTCATTCAAGTTCAAATTTCTTTCAGTTGCAAATATGGTCAGGATCCCTGGGGAGTTTGTGACTGAACCAGATGGCTGGTAAATATGCAGAGTTTCATCTAATGTAACTTCTTTATCTCAAAGTAATTGAGTTTCTCCTCTTCATATAGCCTTCAATGGAAAGCAAATTGTGTAAGGAGAAAATGTTACTGATGCTTATTCAAGTTTTTTGGGGTTATTTAATGTGAGTCAGTCTTAGTAAATATGGAAAGAAATTGGGGCCATAAGATAAATTTCCAGGTTATTATCCTAGCATGCCAAATTATCTCTAGCATGCCAAATAAATGGTTTTTGTGTAGAAATGAGTGTAACTTGTCCCAATATAACAGAGGTAAAGGTCTGAAAAAGGGAACCACAATGTTTTATGAATTGTCTCTTTAAAAACCCCACCCTTTTTGGGGATTAAAACCTGTATTCCTGCTGAGGCCAGTAAGCAAAGGGGCAGAAAAATGTTCTTTGTTGTTTGCTTTATAGTATCTTATGCCACAGGAGATGGCTCAACAGAATTGTCTGGAGAAGGATCATAAGATCATCATCACTGGAGATAAGGTTGACTGAAATCACCGATTATAGTCAAACAATAATAGCCCAAAGCCACAACATTTGACACTGGTCGCATAGACACCAGCTCAACCACACAAAAAAAAAAAAAAGAAAGAAAGAAAAAAAAAACCCCATCTTTTAAAAAGCACTGTTTTTATGCTTAAAGCCAGGATGGCAGTCTTTGAAAAGCTAGTCCACTGCTCTCCTCATTTGCTGGCAAATTAACAAACTCCTTCCTTTTCCTCAAATCACTTGTCCTCCTTCCTTGTTTTCACTGATTTGGCCTCAGGAGCAAGTACCAAACTTTCAGTAACATCAGTAGAACCAAGGAATTTCAAGAGCCACAAATTTTAAAAATAGACCAACTTCCAGGTTTGACTGAAATCTTTTCTGATTGGTCTAGCCAAACAATGTTATGTATTTCAGAAATTCTCAAACTATGTTCTGCCAACTCTTCCAATATATTTGGGAGGAAAGACACAAAATTAATTTCTGTCTTTATTTACTTTATGACCCAGAGATTGTTCAGATACATGTTGTTTAATTTCCATGTGCTTGTATAGTTTCTAAAGTTTCTCTTTGTGTTGATTTCTAGCTTTATTCCACTTTGTGTTGATTTCTAGCTTTATTCCACTGTGGTCTGAGAAGATACTTGATATAATTTCAAATTTTAAAAATGTGTTAAGATTTGTTTTGTGGCCTAAAATGTGGTCTCTCTTGGAGAATGCACTGTGTGCTAATAAAAGGAATGTATATTCTGTAGTCATTGGGTGAAAGATTCTGTAAATATCTGTTAAGTCCATATTGTGTAAACTCTAATTTAAGTCCAATGATTCTTTATTGATTTTCTATTGTGGTGATCTGTCTAGTGCTGTGAGTAGGGTGTTGAAGTCCCCTACTATTATTGTGTTGTTGTCTGTCCCTTTCTTTAGGTCTAGTAATATTTGTTTTGTTAATCTGGGCACTTTGTTGGCTACATATATATTCTGAATTTTTATATCCTTTTGCTGAATTTATGTCTTTATCATGATATAATGACCTTTCTTCTTCTTCTTCTTTTTTTTTACTATGTTTTGATTTAAAGTATGTTTTGTATATAAGTATAGCTCTTCCTGCTCACTTTCGGTTTCTGCTTACATGAAATATCTTTTGCCACTTCTTTATTTTTAGTCTATAGGTGTCTTTATGGGTAAAATGAATTTCTTGTAGGCAGTAGATAGTTGGGTCATAATTGCTTTTTTAATATTAATTCTACCTATCTATATTTTTTAAGTGGAGTATTTAATATCTTCACATTTATGGTTAATAATAATGTGTGAGGCTTTCTTATTGTCATATTGCTAGTTGATTTCTAGTTGTTTTATAAATTCTTTGTTTCTTTTTCTCTTTTTGTCATTGTAGTTTGCTGAACTTCTGTTATATTGCTCTTTAATTTCTTTCTCTTCCTCTTTTGTATGATTGTTTCATAAGACCTGTGAGTCTTATATTTTTGTTTGTTTTAGTGATGGCAAATATTGACCTTTCATTTCCATGTTTAAAAGGTCTTTGAGAATTCCATGTAGGACTGGTCTAGTAGTGACAGATTCTCTCAGTGTTTGCTGTCTGGGAAAGACTATTTCTCCTTCATTTATGAAGCTTATTCTGGCAGGACAAAAAGTTCTTGGCTCCAAGTTTTTTTGTTCAGCATTTTCAAAATGCCATCCCATTTTCTTATACCCTGTAAAGTTTATACTGAGAAGTCTTAATTTTTAAGAAATATATTTTATATGGCTATTATTGCCATAGATGGTGATTTCTCTATGGATATGGGTAATGTAAATTGAAAACCTGAAAAAGATTCACCATTGTAGATATCATTGAGAAACTTTTGATTAATGGGAATAGGTCCAAATATTAACAGTAATAAGAATTTGAAAGATATTGATTACAACCCTCATGGATGACTTTGAGGGGTTCAAGACTTTAGTGGAAGAAGAACCTGCAGATTTGGTGGAAATAGCAAGAGAACTAGGGTAGAATCAAAGCCTGAAGATATGACCAAATTGCTTCAGTTTCATGATAAAACTTGAATGGTTGAGGAGTTACTTTCATGGATGAGAAAAGAAAATGGTTTCTTGAGATGGAATCTACTCCTGGTAAAGATGCTGTGAACATTGTTGAATTACAAAAAAGGATTTATAATACTACATATTGTTATTTGATAAAGTGGCAGCTCTGTTTGAGAGGATTAACTCCACTTTTGAAAGAAGTTCTAACATGGGTGAAATGCTACCAAACAACATTGTGTGCTGTTTTGTGAAAGTAAAAGTCAATATGACAAACTTCATTTTTGTCTTATTTAAGAAATTTCCACAGCCACCCAATCTTCAGCAACCACCACCCTGGTCAGTCAGAAGATATCAACATTGAGACAACAGCTTTTACCAGCAAAAAGATTACAATTTGTGGGAGGCTCAGAATATTTTTAGCATTTTTAGCAATATTTTAAAATTAAAGTATGGATTTTTTAGACATAATGCCACTGCACACTTAACAGACTACAGTATAGTGTAAACATAACTCTTATATGCACCAAAAATCAAAAAATTCTTGACTTGCTTTATTGCAATATTTGCTTTATTGTGGTGGTCTGAAACAAAACAGGCAACATTTCTGAGGTATACTTATAATGTGGATATAATGGCTAAGATCTTATCCAGAGGATATACTGTTTTGTTTTTCTCCATAAAATTAATATTACCAAAAATTTAGAATTAATTAGGAAGTTTAAAGGCAATGCATGAATATTGGATATTTCCTATATTCGTTTTACCTTTATTCTTAGAATTTGTTCCTTTTCCTTTTTTATTTGTCTATGGGCTAAGAAAATATATAAAGATAGTAACTCTCGACAGGAATGGAATGTGAATACTTTCCATAGATATTTTCCTTCACCTGGGTTTCCTTAACTAATTACAGCTTTCATACAGGACAGTACTTTAATCTGGGCCCCTAGCTTTATTTCATGCTTTGATACAGAGTGAGAGACATCTATTTGACTTCATTTTACAAATTGTCCTTTGACCATGTAGTTCTGTAGACAGAATGATTTTTTTTATAGTAAATTTCTAAGACTGAGAATTTTTGTTCTTGCAGCTTTATGTAATTATGTTCAAAGGGGTTTGAATTAAAATGGAACAGATGTGTCCATCTTTAATTATGGTGTAACAAATTGTGTTACTCTAAGGCTTTATTAAGTGAAACGCTCATCTTTATGTAATAATGGGTCAAACGGTTTCAAAATGATATCAGTGAATACAGTGTATTGCCTATTCCACTTAGACTTCAAAAAGACTGTTAAAACTCAGAGCATGTGCATGTAAAGTTAGAAGAGACTATGGAAAATGTACATATTTGTTCTTTATTCCGAGTTAAGTGAAAACAATCATTAGAAACATATGATATATCTTAATGTCATCTAAATAGGACAAAATAGTTAAAATTTGACTTCACAGATATATAAAAAAAGGAGTAGTGGGAATATTCATTCTCTCTATCAGAAAATACCATTTTAGGGTTTCCTAATTTTCTTGAAAACTCTTCTGTATTCTTTTGTTTAAAAACTATTTTATAAATGAGTAGCCAGTAAAGGACTTTTTTTTGCACCCCATCTAAATCTGTATAACAAATCCTTTTTAAGACTAGCTGGAAGCTACTTAGAGAACAAAAAAATAGCAAGACGAATATGGATAGGTACAAATCCTTTGACTTGAGCCCCATCTCAGTGTTTCTGTTTCTGTTAGTTGGACCAGAATTCTTTTATATTTCTGGATATTTTCAACTCCTTGTGATTTTCCTTTCCCATACCCAATCTGTCAACAATTGTTATTTTTATTGTTGAATATTTTTCTTGATATACTCTTTTTTCTTTTTTTTTATTTCAGCATATTATGAGGGTACAAATTTTAAGGTTACGTATAATGCCCTTGTGCCCCTCCCCCCTCAAGTCAGAGCTTCAAGCATGACCATCCCCCCGATGGTGCGCATCTCACTCATGTTTTATGTATATACCTGTCCCCTCCTCACCCCTTCCACCTGCCCAACACCCAATAAATGTTATTCCTATATGTCCACTTAGGTGCTGATCAGTTAATACCAATTTGCTGGTGAGTACATGTGGTGCTTGTTTTTCCATATGATGCTCTATAATCATCACCACCCTAATCCAGGCTCCATTAGGTCACACTCAGTTTACCCTGTCAATTTTCCAATGGGTTTTCTTGACATGTTTCTCTTCCCCTTTCTATTCTTTCTTCAATTCATTGCAAATCTAATGTAAGAATAATAATTTTAGTTTGACACATCTCTTCTTAAAATACTGTGATAGATTCAAGGCCATATTATGCAAGGTCATAATTTTTGGTCTAGTCTCTAGGATCATCTCTAAGTGCCTCCTTATCACTCCTCAGTAAAGTGGGTAATAGGATCTTCCCTTCATAATGTGCCTTCAGTTTCAGTATCTAAACATAGTTTCCTCCAGGTAGAATTATTCATTGCATCCCACCACACACACTTTTATCCTCTATCTTCTCCCCATGATCTTTCTTGAGCCTAGGATGCCCTGGTATCTGTCTCTTTTTCATGGAACCCTTCCTCTTTCTTGAAAGGCCAGATTTTCTATGGTACTTTCTCCCCCCCCTCCTACTTTTCCCTTTCTCTGAGTTATTAATTTCATTTTTGGTTCACATCTTGAGTGTTTTCAAAACTGGTCTGAGTCTTCATAAAGGTCTTAATTTCCTTGTAAAGACTTATTTATACAGTGGCTCAACTATCAGTATGAATTATTTGATTAATTAACACACCTTCTTTAAGGGATTCATTGCTAGGACTGTATTCTTGTTTACTAGGATGGGCAAGAGGCAGAAAGATGAGATAGGCAAAAGAGAAAATTTGAGAAATGAATATTTTATTTTATTGCAAAATCTGTAAAAATGTTAGTCTTATGGGAAAAATACACTAAATTCAAAGATGAAGAAAAAAAGTAAACTTCACAGAGCTGTAGTAAACATCAGAAGTTGAAAGAGAAGATTATGAGATTATCCTTCAGCTTTACTCTTTAAAAGACAAATTACAACAAAAAACCAAAATAAACCTAAAGAAACCATAGAGGACACTAAGCGAGAATGCAGATATAGATTTCAAAACAGAAAACACATCCAGGGAGCCCTCTCAATATGGTTCTTCACCATCCAGGAATGCTGCCTCAAGTCTTTAGGCCCCCATAATGATCTCTAATCACTCTCCCCCCCCATCTCTTCCCTCAATAGACAATACACTCACATTTTTAGGATCCAAGTAAGGGAAAGAAGTTTGAATTTTTGGGGTCAGGCAGGGCAGCAGAATAGGCAGTGTAGTTTGATACTTCTTTCTGCTAATCCTCAACACAGAACTCTGGCTCTCATCTGAGAATAAACACCTTTAACTCTAATGAATTAAAAATAAGACAAAGATTAAAACTGAGTTACTTATCTAATACTAGAGTATGAAGAAATGTTATTCATTGTATTCACTTGCCTCATTAAGTGTACTTCACGACTTAAACATATATAGCATATATAGAATTTTGGTTATCCTTGAATAATAAATTCAGAGGAACAAAACTTCATTCATAGCAAAAAGTATGGAGTAGAGATGGAAATTCAAAGTACTATACCAGAGTTGAATGCTACAAATGAATGGCATCTTCTTAGACAAATACATCTATTATTGTAGATCAAATAATGAGGTTCAAAGTTGACTCAGCTTCAGATAATATGTTAATTTTTCTCTAATTCCAAAATTATTATAATGTTTATTATAGAAAATTCAGATAGAGGCAAGAACAAAAAGCAAAAAGCTACCCTTAATCCCATCCCACCACCTAGTGATAACCATAGTCAATATGTTGGTGAACATCTTACCAAGATACAACTTTATGTAGGTAGGTGTTTTTATAAGAATGATATCACATTATAACAGCCTAATAAAAAATTTTACTTAGAAATATGTAGTCATTTCTGTGTCAAAAATTATAACATACTCAAACTTTGATGTCCAATGTAGGACAACACTAAATGTACGATAATTAATTCCCCATTTTCCCTTTAGAAGGTAAACTTATTTAGTTACAAAAACATACTTAATATAACATTTTAATAAATATTAAATTTATTGTTAGATTTTAATTAAAAAATCTCATACTCTATGATACTTCATTAATGTTTTTATCCATGGAGACATGCTTTTGAATCACCAGTGTTTCAGAGGTCATTTTTACTTTTATATTTGCTTATGACGTTACTGGAAATTTCATCCAAAGCCATAAGTATTCATTTACATAACATTAATATGTTTAGTAATTTTTGTTAATCTCCACAATATAATCATTTATAATGTTGCTTTTATTTTTATTTGTTTAATTTTTTTGAGATAGAGTCTCACTCTGTTGCCCTGGCTAGAGTGCCATGGGATCAGCTTAGCTCACAGCAAACTCAAACTCCTGGGCTCAAGCAATCTTTCTGCCTCAGCCTCCCGAGTATCTTGGACTACAGGCATGCACCACCATACCCGGTTAAGTTTTTCTATTTTTGGTAGAGACAGGGTCTTGCTCTTGCTTAGGTTGGTCTCAAACTCCTGAGCTCAAGGATTCGCCTGTCTCAGCCTCCCAGAGTGCTAGAATTACAGGTGTGAGCCACCGCGCCCATCCATCATGTTGCTTTTAAAATTGATCTTGTTCACTAGAATATTTAACAGTTGATATTGTGTAGTCAGACTCCAGGAATAAGAATTAAATATATCCTAATCATCTATAATTCTATATTCTTACTGTTTCAGTCATGTTAACTTTCTATCTAAATATATATGTGTGTGTGTATATACACATATATATATGTATATACACAGATATACATATATATATGTGTATATACACACACACACCCCTAAAGTAACTTTGATGAAGGTAATTTTGGGCTAATGTCTTTACCCAATCCTTGAAATGCTATTCAAGACAGAGGAATTAAGAAAGTACCCTTTGAAAAGACTTGTATTAAACTAACTCATTTTTTTGAAGTGTAATTTTGGAAAAAAGAAATTTATCTTATATTTGAGCATATAAATTATAAGGAAAAGGGGTGTCAGTGTCTTATGAAACATGTATTTGAGATTTTTTTTGTTTTACACTTGCTCAATAAAAGCTTTTTATACTATATATTAGACAATCAGGATTTTTTAAAAGAATATTGAAATATTGAATCAGAAAGTGATTCTTATTGCTTGTCTAATCTGACCCTTTTCATTTTGTAAATGAAGAAACAGCAGGAGTAAGAGGAAAATGACCCCTTCACGTTCCACAAAGAGTTAATATTAGACAGGTTTCCTGGTGGCCAGTTTATTTCTCTTCACTTGATATCATGTTGAGGTGTAAACTTTTGTATAAAACTAATTCATGCTAAACTTGTTCCAGAAATTTAGAGACACATGAAAAGAACCAATCCTAATAAATTCTACCAGCTAGTAAACTCTGCTTCAGGATAATTTCAAATTTATCTTAAGAAATACTGCACTACTTGTTGTCTAAGAAATGAGGACAAACTTCTCTACTCCTCTTTAGAAATACTGCTCTTTATTATCTGGTTGGACTCTGCTTCCTCTATTCTACTTCTTTATTTAAGGGAACTTACTTATATGGGATAAGCTTAAATATTTCCCCTCAGTCTCCCAGCCCCACATATCTCTGGATTCTGGGAGGGCATTCATTCATTTATTCATTCAACAAACTTATACTTAGTGAGTTAGCTGCTGCTTTGCACTGAAACTGTGCTAGACACAGAGGAAGCAAATATGAAAATATAAAATTTGTGATAGTCATTAGGGCTACTCACAATATTTTAGCTATTCTCTTTATAAGTGTATAGTATGATTAAATTAAATTGTCCACCTCCTTTCTATTAGATAGGTATTTGTTACTTACTTGTCATAATTTATTAGTTGCCTGTGACTGACTTTGCAGGATTTTCGTTTCCCTGCCATGGAAGTCTATGTCAAGAGGGAGCCTCTGTCAGCATGTAGCATTTAGTGACCACAATAAACAGAACTGTTCTCCTGGCCAATATCGGACAAGTGAGATCAGACTATTAAACCACTGAGATTTTAGGGGTTATTACTGCAGCTTAACTTAGCCTATCTTGAGAGAAAACCCTTGATTTCAATATCTACTTAATTGAATGGAGTAGAGATAGTATTAAAGTATTTCAATTATACTCTAATGAGATCTATTATTAAAATATGCTCATATACAACGGAAGGACTAAGGAAAGAATTTGATGGCACTTTATTTAGCAGGTTGTAAATCCTGCTGGGACTGGGTCTGTCATACCAGGGCAGTGGGTTACCTCCTGGCCTGAGTGTGTCTAGAATTGCCATCTAGGAGCAAAGGCCTAGAACCAGGAACTTTAGGAATCTCTTGGTGCTTTCTTCTACTGTGGTTGAGCTTTTCCCCAACTTGCAAGACAAAGGTCTCTTTACTCTTTCTTTTTTTTCCCTGAAGTTAAAAAAGTCTTCCTTTTTACACTGCACTGCTTGGAGTTAAGGGAGAGGTAATACCCACACTCCCATGGCTACTGTAGCTGGTGTCACACTGGGTCACACCCCAAACCCACTGCCTCTGAGACCAGTGCAGCATCAGGAATTGCCCAAAGGCTTCAGTTTTTCTCTGTGGCCTGACAGCCACTCAAATTTATTCAAGGCCCTAGACTTTTTTAGTCAGCAGTAAAGCTAACCAGGACTTGGATTCCTCCCACTGGAGTGGAATATTCCCCTCTTTTCCAGGGAAGATATAAATCCTCCCTCTGTGGACACCAGTGAAATTCTTCCTAGTACTGTGTTCTGCTGTGACAGCGTGGCCCTGAGTTCCATTGCAAAGTCCCACTCCTTTGCTCTTCACTCTTCACTCTTCCTCTCCCAAGCACACAGTTTCTCTCTCTGAGCTGCATCATGCAGGGTTAGGAGAAAGGTGGTATAGGCAACGTGAGACTGTCCTTCCTACCTGCTTCAGTGCCTCTTGCCTTTTTATTATGTTAAAACCAGGTACTATGATAGTTCACCTGATTTTTTTACCCTTGTTAAGGTGCTTTCTTCTGTGGATAGTCGTTCAATTTGATGTTCCTGTGCAGGGCAGAGAGAGGACAATCTGTGGAGGATTCTATTCAGCCATCTTGCTTTGGTTGCTATTAATATCTTCAATGCTGTTTTTCATATTATATTTTCCTCCGTGGTTTTATTTTTAATATTTTCTATAATTATATTCTGAAGTTTACTAGTATGTTCTTCTACAATGTCTAATCAACTATTAACCCCATTCAGTGTATTTCTTGGTCATAGTTTTCATCTCTAGAAGTTAGAGTTGGGTTTTTTCTTTTATATTTCATGTCTTTACTTAATTTTAACGAATATAGTTAGTACAACTGTTTTCAGTATCTTCTAATTCTAACATCTGTATTATTTCTGGGTTAATTTCATTTTATTGATTATTCTATTCGTGTTTTGTATCTTTGCTTTCATGCTTGGTAATTTTTGATTTGCATATTTTATAAATTTGGATTGGATGCCATGCATTGTGAATTTTACCTATTTGGATGCTGGATATGGTTTATATTTCTATAAATATTCTTGAACTTCATTCCAGGATGCAGTTAAGTTACTTGTAAACAGTTTGATCCTTTCTGTTTTTTTACCTTTTTTGAAAACCACTGGGACCAGTTTAGTATTCAGTCTAGTGTTAATTTTTCCTCACCATTGAGGCAAGACCTTCCTGAGTATTTTACCCAATTACCTGTGAATGATGAATATTCTTAATCTAACTGGTGGGAAAATGTACTATTCCTGACCCTGTGTTAGTGCTGGGGCAATGCTCCTGATGTTTTCATCCTCTGGCTTTAAGTAGTTTCCTCACATACATGCACTGATAATTTCTTTGTACAATTCTTGAAGGGATCCTTTGCAGACACCCAAGGTTCTGCTTCCGTGAAACTCTCTCCTCTCTTATACTGTGTCTTGTGAGCTCTAGCAGTCTTCTTCTCCCTGCACTTTCAGCTCTGTCTTCTCAACTCAGCAAGTCCACTGGGCTCCTCCCTGGACTCTCCTTCCTCCTATAATGGTACGAAGACTCTTTCAAAGATAGTAAATTAAAAAAATTGTAGGCTTAACCTCTTCTGTTCCCTAGCTCTCAGGGATTACTGTCATTTATTGGCTGTTCCACAATGTCTTCAAATACATTGTTTTATATATTTTGTCTGTTTTCTTGGAAGAAGAGTTGCTTCAGGTGTGATAGTAAATAAATCTAGTCCTGTTACTTTATCTTGGGTTGAATCGGAAGGTTCTATTAGCTTGATTTATAACTTTTAAATATTTAAAAATATCGTATGTGGGCCTCCTTTTGCACTGTTTATCAAATGTTAGGATGGCTCTAGAAAAATGAGAGACTTGTGTGTAAAATATGAGAAAAAGATGGATAATTGATGTAATAATAAAGTCTCAAAGAGGATGGATTATTATTACCTTTTATTATAAGATTTTTACAGAAAGAGGATAATATAGGATACTTGAAGAATGGGTTAAAGGTGGTAATCCATGCCATCAATATTTAGAGATGTCACTGATTGTTGACATGTAAAAGGCTTACTGAACCATAGCAATAGCACAATTGCTTTTTTTAAGGTCTTAAATTTATGATTGTATTATTTCCAAAGCTATCTATTTTTTCTATCAGTTTTCAGTAGTCTTGGTGTGGAGCAGAAAACTAGTTGGCTAAATTTATCTATGTCTTACATGGAAAAAAATAATGAAGCCCAGATTTTAGGCTAGATCTGAAAGAAATTAGAAAGACTTTTAAAAATTTGGGAATGAATGAGTAAAATATAGCTCACATTTATTTAGCGCATACAAACTGTGCTCACTGTTCCAGATTATCTCATTTGTTCTTCATAATAAATTTATTTGGTAGTTATGGTAGGTTATGACAGGTAGCTGTGGTGGGTTAAAGATACTTCCATTTTCCTTAGATAAGGAAATTGAGGCCTCCCCCAAGTTTACACAACTAGGAAGTGCCTGGATCCAAACAGCTTGATTTAAGGTCCCATGAATTTAGCTGACTATATTGCCCAGGAGGTTAAAATAGAAATGAATCCAAATATACAAGACAGCTGGAAGGATTGTAGGTATGGGCAATTAATTTTAACAATGTCAAGGACAGAGCAACTTTGGGTCATGTTAAATCTGAACAGATTTAACAGTTGAGTTGAATGGACTGTAATTAGAATTGTGGCAATTTAATATTAATAACTTTTAGGCATGATTTTTTATATTTCAGATTCATAAACATTAAGATCACCTATGATATTGGCTGAATTTGAGGTTGAGGGTGAGACTAATGAAATTTTATTTTTGTATTTTATTTGTCATACTGAATTACTTTCTATAGGCCTTCAGAAAAAATGAGTGACCCTAACATTGGACACCTCATTTTATAGATAAGGAAAGGTTCCCAGGTCCTCACCTGCCAGCACACAATCTAATAAACTTACTTTTCTGAAGTTCATTACTTATCATCACTCCCGAAGTAATGTGGGTCTTAGTGAGGTGTTCCTTCCCAAGAAAATGTCTTGATATCATTGTTTGGGACTTAATCTTTATGCAGTGACCATTATGGCTTCTTTGGCCACTGATACTTCACCAGTGATAGAGAGGAACTCTAGTGCCTCCAGAAGTAGGGTCACCTAAAGTTTCTTACTATAATAGAGAAGTTCACCACAATGAGTATATACCAAAGGGCCAAAGCCTGTGGAATCTCCAAGTTTCTTGGCTGTTGATGTAACACTTGTGTTGCAGTGTCATGGAGCATCATTTCTCTAATGCCATTTTAACTCAGGAAAACATTGTAATTTTAGCAACACACTTTTTCAAGAGGCTTATTATTTACACAATATTTTCTGATAGTATTGAATGAAAGGTGGTGCCAGTTTCAGCCTAAGACAGGAGACCATCATCAATTCTATCCTATATCCAATGGGATTATAATGTGAAAATCAGTCCAAAAGTTACCGAATTTTGAAAATATTCTCTTTCATCTGATTTTGTTTAGTGTAGGTGTCCTGCTCCATAGCATTTGGTCCTCAGAGAAGGATTTAAAACTCCAGCTCTATAAGGTCCCACAGACCTGTGCCAGGTTGTGGATTTTCATTTGTGGCTAGTTCCATGATTAAAATGCTTCAGAGCATACCAGTGACAAGGCAGCACTGGCATTCCAGTTCAGTCAGTTTGTGTAATGGTTAAGCCACAGTTGTATGCGGATATCATGTTGTCATCATGTTCTGGAATGAGTTGACTGAAAACCAGATGTGGTTGGGAAGACAAAAAATCAACCTATAAGGCAAATTAGGAAAGAGAAATTTATTTTTCTAAAAGAGAATTGAAGTTTTCATGTCAGCAAGTCCTAAAGTTTGGTTTGCAAATGAGTCTTGAAGTTGAAAACAAAATACTTTATTTCCTCAAGCTATAATTTTGTGTCCCCCACCATGTTTATATTTTAACAAAGAATGGATATGTACAGGGTAATCTTAATTGAAGTGTTAAAGTGATCAGCAATTACTAGGATTAAGAAAGAGAAATAGGTAGTGGTTTTGTTGAAGGGGGAAAGAAGGGCAAAGTAAGGGTAAAATGTATAATTGAAGCCAACCCAAAGAATAAGGAAATCTTTTTTAAGTAACGGTATAATCAATACTGTAAGTTGAAATGTTTTTTTCAGAAGAACATTCAGGCTTGTGATGGAGGCAGCCCCCTTGTTCTTATCAAGAGGATGAAGGTATAAAAGAAGAGTCAAAAAGCTTCTGGGGAAACTGAGGCTTCATTTGTGAAAGTCATGCTCTGAGTGAGCCTTAATCATAGACAGGGAAATAGACATTTAAGGTTGAAGTACAGAAGGTGTCATAGGTAGGGACAGGGGCATGGAGTAGAGAAAGGATGCAGCAAAGCTAATGTTGGAGCACATGCTGAGTTATTGTTTTCAAGCATTATTGTCCTGCCATGTTTGTTATTAGGATACAGAGATTTCCAAAGCTTTTGGAGATAAGAAGAAAAGGAAGTTCTAAGGGACCTCCATATTATATACTTACATTTCCTTAACAGTCAGAAATCTTTGTTTTCAACAATGGCCTTTAACTTTGTTGAAGACAATGCTTGGGAAACAGATCACTAACTCTGAACAGGCTATTGCAAACCCTTCACACCAACAAAATGCACACTGCTCTTTTCATGACTCAGGAATGATCTGTCTGATACTGCTGAACATTAAAGACATGGAGAATTTCTGTTATTAAATAATTGTGTGTGAGGGTGTGTATGTCTGTGTGTGCATCTTTTGGGCATACAAGCTAGTGCTAATTTGCAAAAGCTAAATGAAAAAAACCCTCCTTTGGATAGCATTTATTAAAAATGCAAGTCATTTGACTAATGGTAAGATGATAGTATTTGCTTCCTCTCTCAAATAAACAGATTTGTTTCCAGGAATTTAAGCGATGGAAAAAATGACCTTTAAACCTAATTTTCAAGTGGTGGAGAGTATTCTATTGTGAAAATAGATATACAAATATTTTGAGGAACATAAATCTCTAAGAATTATTGGAAGCAAAAAGCTATTAGCTGAACAATATGGAATTTAGATGACATTGCTAACATTTTCTTTTATAAGTAAACTAGTTTTTAATGAAAGTTTGGAGGAATACTATTCTAACAAAGAATACGTTTAATTGTTAAAACTATTTCTGGACAAACTGAGATTTTTTTACTGTTTTTCAGTTAATAACTATTTGTTGAGGGCCTATTAGCTGCCAGGTCCTCTTCTAGGATCTGAGGATAAAGTAGTAACAAGACAGAGTATTTGCCTACAAGGAGGTGATATTCTTGCTGGAAGAGATAGACAATAAAAATGAAAAATAGGAATCACATAGTATCAAATAGTGATAAGTTCAAAGGAGAAATGAAATAGGAAAGTTGGCTAGAGAGTGACTGAGAGGCCACTTCAGCTAGGCTGGCTGGGAAAAGATTATCTGAAGAGGTTGCATCTGGATTGGGGTTTCAAAGATAAGGAGATGGACAAATTAAGATTTGGGGGGAAAGGGTTTAAACGGTAGTAGTCATAATTGAAAAGGTCTTAAATCAAAAAGCTTGGTATTTTTGTGGTGGAAAGAAGGTCAGTATGCTTTTTTCCAAAAGAAACAGAAAAATAATTTCTATAGGTTTAAACAATTAGAATATTTTTGACTTATGTAATGAGAAGTGCAAAGGTCAGGTAATTTTCAGTATTATTTGATCCCATCACTAAGAAACCAGAATTTATTTCTTCTGTCCATTTTCTTTCCTAGTGTGCTTGCATTGACCTTTTAGCTGTTCTTTGTGAAGGTCAGTTCATTTTGTGGCTGTAGGTTGGTTGCCAATAGCTCTTAGACTTCTTCATTTAAGTTTGGAAGGCAAGAACATTAATCCCCAAAAGTCTCTTAGAAGAGTGAAGAGCAAATTTCTCACAAGCTCTGTAAACCTCTCCTTACATGTTACCAAAAACTTCTAAATTATCAATCCTGAACTAATCCCCAGTGAGGGGAATAGAACTACCACGCTTAGGTAAATCAGGCCCACATCTGGGTATGTCTGGGAGGAGGAACCCATATGTCCCACACTGTTGAGACACATAGCTGACATGGCAGAAAGGATGGCATGAAAAAAATAATTGTTTTTGGAGGAGGACTGGGGAAATTGTTGGTTAGGCAACCTATTGATTATAGGATGCAGCTACTATGGATACAGCATAGTGAACAAAGAGGAGAGTGGAAAGAAATGAGGCCAGACACTTAGGCAGAAGTTAGATTATGCAGAGCATTGTAGGGTACTTAGTTTGCATTCTACTCTAGTCAAAGGGACAATAGATTTTTGGATTTTTAAGCTTGTATGTGTGGGTGTGTGGTGGGGGGTAGGCGGGTAGGGTGACAAGTTTGTGTAATTTTTCCTACAGAAAACAATTACAGAAACTGGAAAATTGTCAAAAACAGTAATTTGAAGGCACTGGAAAATGATCAGAGGCAGGCAAAGACTTGAGAAGAGTCTATTACTAAACTGTTACTACTGCATCAAGTAGAATGTGCAGCTTTCTTGCACTTTTTGCAAAACTTGAGCCTAAATGATTCAATTTCAGAGTAGAAAAATCACTGAATACTTAGGGAACATTCTGGAGGCAAGAGCACCACAAAAGGGCTGAAATCCGAAAGTCTCAGCATATATTTTGCCAAATCTCTGGATGACCAGTAAGTATGCCTGTTTACATGAAGCCCCAGGAAGTCTGGTGAAAAAGTCTGGTAAGAAAGGAGAAGTGGATTTGCTCTTGAAAGATAGAATTGCTTCTGGTGAGATATTGGAGCTCGTTGTGTCTTTGATTGAATGCATTCCCTAGTCCACACACAGCTTGGGTGGCAGAAAACAGAAGCCTTGTTAGATTGATTTGTCAGAAGTAGAATTCTGGCATAGAGGAGTAACTGAAAATTCACTTAGGGGGGCTAAAGGAAAGAAACCACCAAAAAAGATGAGCCCCCAAATCTGAGTATAAACTCAGTTAATGTCCTTGGCAGTCTCCTAAATAAAATAGGCGTGGAGGAGACCAGCAGGGGACCAGGCTAAAAAAGCAGCAACTGGAAGCCAGGAACACTTGGCAGCTATATCAGCTTCTTCACACCATGAGGGAGACAAATTCAGTTTGAGTCCAGGCAAGTTAGTGACTCACTAGAACCAAGACCCAAAAATCCTAAGAAGAAGAAAGAGATTTCAGAGTTACTATAACATACTGTCTGTGTCATCCTAAATAACAGAGAAGGGACTCTAAAAGAAAATATTTATCTGGAAAAGGCATCACAGTGGGGAATGGGTGTGACATAGTGAACTGTGTTTATATACAGGGAAGTAAAGACAGACAAAGGTTTTTAAGGGAAAATGAGGTGGATTACATAATTATTTTGAGATAACTATCCTTTGCTACAAGTATCAATAACAAGGGTGGTATACTTCCAAGTTTGAACAAGCAGTTGCTGGGCCACTTCTCACAGAAGTATTTTTTTGTGTAAGGTTGTGGTTTTTACAGAGTCTTTTGTGATAGTTCTTGTTATTAGGCTTTTGTTCATGAGAATCCTTCCTTCATGGACTACCCTGCCTCTGTTTTACAGGTTTTTTTTGTTGTTTTTTTAACACAAGTCACTCCATTTTGACGCTGACAATTTTTACATTTGTTATGGTTTAAATGTTTGTGTTTGTACCAAATTCATATGTTGAATCCCTAAGCCCCAATATGGCTGCATTTGGAGATGGAACAAACTAGTTCAAAGGAACTAATTAAATGTAAATGAGGGCATAAAGGTGGGGCTCAGATTTGATAGGCTTATTGTCCTTATAAGAAGAGGTCACTCTCTCTTTCTCCTTCTATATGCACAGAGAAAAGGCCAGGTGAGGACATAGTTAGAAAGTGGCCATCTGCAAGCCAGGTAGAGAGCCCTGACCAAACATTGAATCAGCCAGTACTTTTGTCTTTGACTTCTAGCCTCTGGAACTGAGAAAATCAGTTTATGTTGTTTAAACTACCCACTCTATGGTATTTTGTCAACAAAAAATTACTAGCCATCGAAATAGTCTGAAAAGGGTGACACATATGCAAACAGAAATCTATCAATACAAACTGATTGCAAGTATGTCAGTGTTAAATTAGCATAGACTTCAAAGGGGCTATCATAAGTATTCAATGAATTAAAGGAAAATATGTTCAAAGATAGAAGGGAAATATGCTATTACTGAGTGAACAGATAGGGAATTTTAACAGAGATATGGAAACTAAAAAAATGACCAAGTGTGGATTCTAAAATTGAAAATTATAATAACTGAAAATAAAAATACATTAGATGGGTTCAACAGAAGATTGGAGATCTCAGAGAATGAATCAGTTAATTTGAAGATACTTCAATATCTAATCCAAAGGGGAGACATAAAAGTAGATTGAAGAAAAATGAACAAAGCTTTCTCAGAAGTGGCATGTGAAAAATATCATGTGTTTCAACTTACATGTAATTGGAGTCAAGAAGGGATAAAAGAAAGAGAGAGGGACAGAAAAAATATTTCCAGAGTTGATAGCAGAAAGCTTCTGATGTTTGAGGACAAACATTGACTTACAGATACAGGAGGCTCAATGAGCCCTAAATTAGAAAATTAAGAAAAAAAGCAGCATCTACACATATCATAGTTAAAATGTTGAAAATCAAAGCGTAAAGAGAAAATATTGAAAGCAGCAAGAGAAAAACATTAAATAAATCATTTATGTAGAGGGGACTATGATAAAATTATAAACTTACTTCTTATCAGAAATAATAGAGGCTGGGAGGCATTAGAATGACATATTCAAAGTGCTGAAAGAACAATACAAAAAAGTCAATGAAGATTTCTACATCCAGCCAAGCTGTCTCTAATAAATTCAGGATTTTCCAATACACAAAAATTGAGATAATTTTCTTGCACTACCAAAGGAAGACCTTCAGGGTGAAAAGTATTCAACCATGAAGGAAGGGAGGCCAGATACTGTAAATAGTTGTAAATATATAAATAGATATTTATAACTATCTTTTACTGCCTAATTTCTTTAAAAGACCTATGACTGTGCAAAGCCAAATTTATAACTTATATTATTAGTTTATAACACATATTGATGTATTGTTTATGACAATGATAGCACAAAGGATGGGGGTGTGAAATGAAACTAAACTATTACAAGTTTTTTATATATCATTGAAAGAGTGTCAACAATTAAGTAAATTGAAAGAATTTAAAGATTAGCATTTAAATCTTACAGTAACTGTTTACAAATTTAAAGAAATTTGGCTAACAAGACAAAAGAAAAATTGTATAGCAAAGAATATTTATTTAACATAAACGAGGGCAAGAAGAAGGAACAACAGAACAAAATACAAGTGAGGCAAACAAATTATGGTTAGCAAAATGACAAACATAAATCCAAGAATATTGGTAATTACATTCAATGTAAACAAATTTCAATCAGTAAATTGTCACACTAGATTAAAAAGCAAGATGCATGTATATCTTGACTATGAGAGAAAGATTTTAAATATGAGCATGCTGAAAGTAAAAGGATGGAAACAGTATAATGTGTAAATGGTTAGCATATGAAAGATGGAGTCACTATTTTAACATGAAATTAAATATATTTAATACAAGGATTATTACTAGAGACAGAGGTAGACATTTCCTAATATTAGGTCATTAAATATGAAATGTCCAATTTTGAATTAAAAGTTTAGTTTATCATATCTCACACAGAAGCAGTACAATTAATCAAAATATGTGTCTCAACTATCAGCATAGTTTTGTCATCTTAATGGTAGCTTGTTTATGCCAGCAGTAAGGGTGTTTCCCACAGCTTGTTGAGAATTGAATATTTTTCCTTGCAATAAGTGGTCCAAAATCTGGAAGAAGTGGTAGTCAGTTGGTGCAGAGGCTGGTGAATATGACGGATAACAGAGAGTTTCCAAGTCCAGTCTCTGTAGTTTCAGCAGCATAGTTTTTTTGTGACGTGGAAGATGTGGTCTTCCAAGAGGATTGGCCTGTCTCTATTGACCAATCTTGGCTGCTTAATCACAAGCATTCTCATCATTTCATCCATTTGGTTGCAGTAGACATCCACTGTAATTGATTGACCAGGTTTCATGAAGCTGCAGTGGATAATACTAGCACTGGACCACCAAACAGATACCATTAGCCTTTTTTGGATGAATATTCAGTTTTGGATTGAATAATGTTTCAATAATTCATCTTTATCCAACCATTGTGCTGAATGCTTGTGGTTGTAAAATGAATCCATTTTTCAACACATGTATCAGTACAGTGTAGGACATGGTTTGCCTTTATGCTGTGAGCAAAGAATGGCAAGCTTTGAGATGATTTCTCTTCTCATGCTCAATTCATGCAGTACCCACCTATCCAGTTTCTTTACCTTGCTGATTTGTTTCAAATGGTCCAATGTTGTTGGAATCGTAATGTCAAAACTTGCTGCTAACTCACTCATAGGTTGAGATGGATTTGCTTCCACTGAAGCTTTCAGCTCATCATTATCCACCTTGATCTCAGGTCAACCACATGGCTCATTTTCAAGATTAAAATCACCAGAGTGGAGCTTCTCGAACTATCGACACGCTGTGCGTTCATAAGCCACATACTTCCCAAACACTTTGCTGATATTTCAAATGGTTTGCACACAAAAAAACTCATATTCAAAAATGAGTTTTGACTTATCCATGGTTTCACAAAAATTGCTCTAAAAATTTGTTTTGAAAGATAATCACAAGCCAAAACATGTGTTTGAAAGACTGGGGGTGTACCTTCACGATAAGAAAGAAAAAAAAGACAAGAAATGTCAAAGTGAAATGTCAGAGGTATCAACTGTCAAACTTAGTACTTATGGAAATCAGACATTTCATATTTAATAACCTAATGCCAAAAGGTTAATATAATAGGAAGATATAACAATTGTGAATTCTTCCAATAACAGGTGTCCACTTGGCTAGAACTGCAAGAAATGACAAATTAACAATCACAGTTGGAAATTAAATTGCCCCTCAGTAAACAATAGAACAAGTTTACAGAAATTCAGTGAAGATATAGAAAAATTAAACAATATTCTCAGATAATCCAGCCTATTTGTTGTTTATAAAATACTCTAGCCAACAATAGAATGATACATTTCTTTTCAGAAGTAAATGAAACATTTAGCAAATTAGACCATATTCTAGGCAAAAAAACACGGTATCAGTATAGTCACTGTATGAATATACTCAAAAGGATTAAAGTCACAAAATGTTCTCTGAATACAGTGGATCTATAGTAGTAAATAATGATAAAGATATCTGGAAAATCTCTTTATATTTGGCAATCAACTAACACATTTTTAAATAACTCATAAATTAAAGAATAAAATAAAAAATATTTTGAACTGAATACAATTTAAAATAAAACATATCAAAATTTGTGAGATGGAGGTAAAGTGGCCTTCAGAGGGAAATTTTTAATGGTAAATGCTTTTACAAAAGAAGAATGATTGAAAGTTAAATATCTAAGCTTCCACCTGAAGAAGATAGAAAAATAATAGCAAATTAAATATCATGTAAGTAATAAGAAGGAAATAATGTATGTAACAGAAGAAATTACTGAAGTAAAAACAGAAAAAAAATGAATGAAATAGGGAAACTCAATGAAACCAAAAGTTAATTATTTTCAAAAATTAAAATAATTGATAAATATCTGGTTTGATAAAGCAAAAATTAGAAAACAAGAATTACCAGTTTCAAGAATGAAAGATGAGACATCAGCACCAATAGTACATTTAAAAGATAAGAAACTTTTATGAATAACTCTATGCTAACACATTTAAAAAATTAATAAAATGGACAAAATTCTTGAAAGAAAAAATGACAAATAATGATTCAAGATAAAGGAGAAAATATAAATAGTTATATATCAATAAAAAGTGAATTAGTTTCCTCGATAGAGCTGGAACCCATTCTACTAAGTGAAGTATCTCAAGAATGGAAAAACAAGCACCACATGTACTCACTAGCAAATTGGTATTAACAGGTCAACACCTCAGTGGACATACAGGAATAACATTTATTGGGTGTTGGGCAGGTGGGAAAGTGGAGGAGGCGATGGGTATATACAAGCCCAACGAGTAAGAAGTGCAATGTTAGGGGGATGGACATACTTAAAGCTCTTACTTGAGAGGAGGGGATGTATGGGCAATATACATAACCTTAACACCTGTACCCCCATAATTCACTAAAATAAAAAATAAAAGTGAATTAGTGAAATTTGTGGTTAAAAATTTTCACTAAGGAACTCGACTAAGTTGCTTCTTTGGTAAATTCTATCAAATATTTAAAGAATAAATAATACCAAATCTATACAGATTCATTTATAAAAGAATCACTTAGCTGGTGGGGAGAGAATGTATTATACATGAGCAAGGGCTGAAGCACAAAGACTGGTTAAGAGCCTGTTAAAACAGTGCACATTCTTTCAAGAATTCAGGTCCTGCCTTTTCTTGTTCATTTCTATGTCACCATCTCTGGAATAGTGTTTATTTGGCACATTGTAAGTACTCAGGAAATATTTTTTTAATAAGTGAATTAATACTGAGGCCTTTTGATCTTAGTTATCTAAAATGGCTAATTTCAGTTGTTAACTTGCTATATAGACCTTAAACTATCTTCATCATTATTTTCTTCTAAAAGAAACTTTTCTCCTCCCTCTCCCAGGTGGAGCTCTTCTGCTATTTTGTTGATCCACTTTTACTTCTCTAGCTTCAGGATCCAGCTCTTTGAATTATATTCTTTGTTTTAGTTGTTAGTTACTGTTTATGTTCACTTTTTTTTTAGCCTACAAATATACTCAAAGTAAAAATAAGCAAGAGTTTTACCTTGTTCCTGCCACTTCCTCAAGCTAACATATTTTCCCTCATTCCTTTTATGGCTACACTTACTGAAAGAACGTCAACATTTGACCTTCATGTCAAGCTTGAGCACTGGTTCTGGTGTATACCAACATTTTTATTTCTAAGGTTACTAATAATTCCTAGTTGTTAACTCCAATGACTTCTCTCAATTCTCATTCTCTTTAACTACTCTGTAGCACTTAATACTGTCGTTTATCCTTTCCTTTTTGTAACTCTTGTACTTTGGCTTCTATGATATGGCATTGCGATTTTTCATCCACATTTCCAAATTCTCTGTCTCTGTCTCAATCTTTGTCTCATTTCCCTCATTTTACCTACAAAGAGAAGGTGTTCCTTAGAAATCCTTTCCTCCATCTTCTTTCCAATGGCAACCTCATTTGATATCATGGTTTTAATAATTAGCAATGTGCTGGTGATTTATAAGCCTACAGTCTGACATTTTTGCAGAGCTCCAGATCCTTATTTCCCCTGTTCTTTGGATATCTCAACCTAAAGTTCTTGTCATAACCTCAAAAGTCAGTATTTCTGAAATGAAACCCATCATCATTCTTCCCAAACATCTGCCTCTCACTATACATTGGTGCCTCTCTACCCGGACTTGGGAACTTTGGTATTCCTTTGATTGCTATCTTTTCTTCATTTTCACATTAAGTTATTTGTTAATATTTACTATTTACTATTTACTATTTACTATTTACTATTTAGAGCTATTTACTCTAGCTCTTTTATGTCTGTAACACTTGCCCGCTTTTACATTCCCATTGCTATTATGCTGTTCAGGCACTGCACTTATGTTTGTGCTGTGGGTGATTGAATCTGTATTTTAACTGCTCTTTTCAGATTGTAATGTCTCTTGTTGTCAACCATGTTGCATTCTGCTGCTGAATTCACCTTCCTAAGATGCAGTTTTAAAAATATTATAAATATTAATAATCATAATAGAAAAAAACTTATTAAGTGTTTACTGCATGCTAGCAACTCTTACAATGCTTTACAATTAGCCTTCATGCAAATCTTATTGACACTCTCAATGTTTCCATTTTGTAAAAGAGAAAACTGAAACACAAAAAATGTAAGTAATATGCCTAAGGTCCCACAACTGGGAAATGGTAAAGCTGGTATTTGATCATTTTAACTAACACATTGTACTGACTATTCACATAAAACCTGAAAAGACTCTTCATTTTCTACACAGTGACCATCTGTGAATTTTATTCAATTCACTCTTTTTTAATTGAAAAGAATTTCATCTTGTTCCAAGCAATAATATGAGTGATATAACAGATTTTATGTGCTAATGATATATTCTTTTCAATTTTTTACATGCCCATAAAATACATATATAGCTATTAAAATGAAAAATATCATCAGTGTGCCACTTAAAATGATATTGTATGCCATATTTCAAGACATACAAAAAAAGACATACCGATCAGCAAAACAAAGTTAAAATCATTATGCTGTTATGCACAATTTTTGTTATTCAGATTTATTAATGATGCAAGTCCAACTTAAATATATAACTTTTTCCCCACTTTTACCCTTTAAATTCCCATCAGTAAAAAACTAATAAGTGAATAAATTACAAATCAATAATTTCAGTCTCTCCTCCCTGTATACACTCCAGTCCTGGCTTTTTGAATTTTGTTCATGCTATATTCTTATCTTTAAAACCCTAGTAACAGAACTTCTGAATATGCAAAAGTTCTTCCCATTCTTTCTCCTCATGAGGATTTGATTCGGTTGTTTTAATATATTCCTGTGGTTTGATATATTTTTATATTCTAAACCAGTGCTTTCCAATGAGAATCTTCACAATGAAGAAAATGAAAACAAATTGTTCAATATTGGTAGCCACATCTTATTATTGAGCACTTGAAATATGGCTAGTGAGACTAAAGAATTATATTTTTAGCTTAATTTAATTTTAATTAATTAAAATTTAAATTTAAATAGTCACATATGGCTAATGGTTTTTTTTTTAATGATAATACAGCTCTAAACTATCAATTCGACATATTGGTATTACTGAATGACCAGTATATTTTAAAAATGGATATTATAGTAGCATATACCTGTCTTGTCTTTCTCATTGCTTATAGTTTGCTAGAGGGAAGGATTTACATTTTATCATTTTTATTGTGTGTCCTAATACATCTAGTACATTTCTTTTTGTTTAAAAAGTACACAATAAATATTTATTATGTAACTAAATGAATGGATGGCCATCTGTTAACTTTCTTTAATTGTGTTAGTATTAGTGGTATCAAAAGCTGCTCCATATTTTAATTTTTCAAGATAACTAAGGTAAAATAAATACTTATAATAAACAACTTGTCTTCATCTTTGCAATTGACTATATGATTCCTTAATATAAAGTGCTTTTATTTAATCAGTTCATCAATATTTTGCCTGGCAATGCTAAACATTAAAAAAATATTTTATGTTAACAATCTCAGCTCCAAATCCAACTTGACCACAAAGCCCCAGTTTTACTGTAGCTCAGTCAACAAACCCTGGACATGTCAGCCTAGATTTACCATGGTTCTAATCAGCATTTTGCACATGGACAGCTCCCCATGTGGCACAGACCCTCGTGACACTTGTCTCTTTCTAATGCAACTGCCTGTGTCTCCCTCTGCTAGTTTTAGAATAAACGCCTTGTCAAAAAAAGAATTAGATTTTGACAGCTAATTCCTATGGTTAATTGAGGTGATAGATATACTTGACATTTATCTAAGTGCAGAATAGAAGATTAAGATGTATTTTTTACATGCATTCTCTGTTTTAGAAGAGATCACTTTCTAGGGTCCTTTTAATATGCCCATGCAATTAATAGTAGTGATAATGCTGCTTCATATCATAACGTCTTTAAAGTTCTTTCAAACTGACAGGTAAACTTTTCTTTTTGTAGGGTTTGAATTAGTTGAATCTTCTTATAGTCCACCCTCTGGGTCTTCCCCTCTCAGTCTTGTAAATTAATATGGGTTGAAAAATACAAAAAGATAGTGTACAAACGCACTCAGCTCAAAGAAAATAGGGGAAAAGGGTCATATTTGAGATTACCTTAATTATTGTCCCTAAATTTATGAGGGCATGCCCTGGAATTGTTAGGGTGATGATAAAGACATTTTAATTTTTCCATATGTATTAAAAGCTCCTCAGCATTTATTTGTGCTTGTTGTCGTTGCTTTGCAACACAAACTATAGTTTTTTGTTTTCCAGGGAGGTTTGTTTTATTTTTTAGTATGCCAAGGTTATCTTGTGCTGATATGTAATAACTTCCTTAGTGATTCTCATCACCTAATTTAATATTAGGTATTCATTTATTATAGCTACTATATTAAACATAATATTACATTTGTAGAATTTCATTTTGATCTGTAAAACATTTAGATAAAACTAAAAAAGTTTGTAGATTTACAGAATATCAAGTTGTGAAAGGGATGACAAAAGCATATATGCTTTAAAAACTTAATGCAGTTCTTCATTATAAATATGATAGATGATATTAAATATTTATATGATAGATGATGTATTGGGAGAAGAGTTAGAAATAAATTTGAAGGTTGGGAAAAATCTATTTAAGAAGGAAAACAAAAATAATTTTCACTTAGAATAGGTAAACCATTCTATTTAGGCTAAAATATGAGGAAAAACAATAGACTGGGATGCCTAAAGCACTAATGCTGAAAGAAATCAAATGTCTGCAATTTAAGAGCCAGAAGAACTAGGCAAAGAAAATATTAGATTGTCAGTAAATATCAGTGGTTCACATAAAGGATCTGGTTCTAAGGGTTCAAACTACATGTTAATGTTTTTTAAAATATTACCTTTGATTTATATATCATTTATTGTGATCATTGGGATAATAGCATTTTAAAAAATATTTATTTAAATAGCACTGTTTAAAAACTATTTACAAAATTATTATAGAAAAAACAGCTATTTCTAAATAATGCTATTTAGTAATTAATTCCAGAGTTATATTTTTATTGTTTGGTAATGCTTCATTTAAAAGAGAGTATGATAGGTTATTATATCTAAAATATGAATCAGAATTAAGGCAAGAAAGAAACATAATAACTATAAAAATCAAAAAAATTAATAAGTGAAAAGATTGTGTCAGAAAAAGGAAGTGAATGGTGTAGACCTACTATCTAATGACAAGGTTTTTAGGAGGAAAGGATCCATAGATTATTTTTATTTCTTTCACATGTTGAGCTATTAAAAATTAGTATCTTAATTTATTTCTGCCAAGGAGTTTAGAAGTTAGATTGGGCTTGCATTATATCCCTTATACAAGTGTAAACAGGGAACCACTAGAATTAGGAATCAAATAGGTTCCCCTTGGAAGAGGATACTTATAATTCTAGTCCCTTGCTTACCTTGGGTGGTGACAAAAAGCCCCTGAAACAGGGAAAGGATGCCTCAATGGCCTGTACTTGTGCCAAGTTAGGGCTAGGAATACGGTCACTGTCCTGAGATTAGAGTGTGGCAGAAGCTTTGTTTATCAAGATTACCACCCTTAAATGTCCCTACTCATGAAATATGTTCCTTGAGAGAGAGATACCTGTTTACAAATGAAGACCTGAGCTCTTCTCCAAGGGAAGAGGCTAACTAATATCTTAAATATTACTCCTTGAAACTTCTACATGGGAGGCTAAACAGAATGATCCTGAATGGTACTAGCCAGAGCCCAGTGACAGGGAGGAGCAATGAGATCCTGAAATAAAAGTTCCTAGGAAGTGAATAGTATGGGCTGGTTCTTTAGATAGACTATAAGGATTAATCATTATTGTTATTGTTGTGGTGAGGGTGAGGTCTTGCTGGTTGTGATACAGCAGGAGGCTGAGGCAGGAAGGCCCTCACGGCCTACCCTGGCTGCCATTATGTGGGAGAGAGTTGCTGGATATGTGAGTGGTTCCTAAGACAGGTGTATCCTTAGACTCCAACTGTGGAGAACCACTGTGGGTACCACAGCAGATAAAATTAACATTTACAAGACTGACCAAAACAATTTCAGCAGTAACACAATTTTAAAAGTGAGAGACAATGGCAGCAAAGAAGGACAAGATGTGAGATTCCTATAAGCTTGGTTTCAGAAGAAGGTAAGAGGAAACTTTTGGAGGTGATGGATAAATTTATGGCATTGATTGTCAGGAGGTTTCACAAGGTGTATACTTATCTCAGAACATATCAAGTTGTATACATTAAATATCTATAGCTTTTTGAATGTCAATCATACCTCTGTAAAGCTTTCTTTTCTTTTTTTAAATAACTAAAAAGACAACCTGTACTAGCCAAGAGATCAACTGTGAGTTTCTGTTCCACCCATTCTGAGAAAAGTGGCCACAGGGAACCCCTTTACTCTAGGCCTACTCTTTATTGCTCTCCCCATCTGATGCTTCACCCAATTTCACTGCCAAATAAAGACTTTCTATGTATTTTTCTCATTCAAATACCTTGTGAGAGAGGATCTAACTTGCTCAGTTAGTCACCATTTGATACAGAACATTTCTTTTGAATGTAAATCTTGCACTGAACCACCTCAGAGTTATCTTCTTACACAAAGGGTGGCTGCCTTTTAAGTAAGAACTGATCCTTGGTACAATCCTCTATGGTCAGAATATCAGTATTGAGGAACACAAGGGTAACTGGTCCCCATGAATTCATGCCATGAGTTTGTAATAGAGAAATTCAGAAGGGTGATACTGCTGCAACCCTACCAGATCGGGGATGGCTAGGCAGAGGCTGCCAGTAGATGGAGCTTCATTAAGACCTCTAGAGATCCTGAGCACTGGGAATATTATAGTATTTCTGAATGTGTAATCAAAATATATTAATCTGTTTTATATATATATATATATACATACACACACACACACACACAAATGTCTGAAACAGTTCTAATTTTTCTACCGAGTGTTTTTCTATTTTTGTTAGGGATGAGGTCTTGCTCCTACTCAGCCTGGTCTCAAACTCCTTTCCTCAAGCAATCTTCCCATCTCGGCCTCCCAAAGTACTAGGATTACAGGAATGAGCCACCACACCTGGCCTGTCTGGTTAAGCCATTTTTGAGGTTGGTCCAGGTAAGTATGACAGAGAGATGACAAAAGAATTGAGGCCATTTTTCAGGGAGCAATTATAACAACCCAACGTGTTCTAAGCTAGAGTAGGTGAATAGAGATACAGTAGGATACAAATGTAGACGTAGCCCCCACGATGCCATTATCTTTTAAACCAAATTCTTCATGGGAATACATTGCAATTTTGTGCATAGCCCATCTTTGCCACACTAATCTATAGGATGGTATTGGTATGTGAATTTTATTTCTTTTCCTTTCCTTCCACCTGGAAATGCCTTAAGATAATCTATAAATATTATTATAATTCTCCTTCCTATAGTGTTCCCCCAAATTTGGCATCTTAATTTTGGCTTTCCTATTTATCTGTGCTCAGTATTCACTTTTTTTTTCTGGTGGCAGTTCTACTATTAGATTTTCTCTGTTATCATTCCTATTTTAGGTTCCAACAATTCCCATTATTTCTTTGCTGATTATTTTTTTTATATAAATTTCTGATTAAATCTCCTCTTTCTCTCTCTCTCTCTCTCTCTCAAAAACACACACTATTAGTGTCTTACATGAAAGAGTGGTCCGTTTAATATCTATATTTTTTAAAATGTAACTCTTCTAGTCATTTTTGGTGGTAAGCCAATTATGTTAATTTGAGTATATTGAGCAAAGTACATATTTCCAGTCTCTACACATATATTATTCAATTTGATCAAGCTTCAATTTATAAAAGCTTTTTGCAAAATGTAGTGTCAAAATGTTAGTCTTTGGTCAGAATCTTGGCAGATTAAGTCAATTAAAAAGGTCAAAATGATGGTTCTTTATTTTACAGGAAGTGCAAATGTACAGAATCTATTATTTAATTAAATGCAAGTCTGTACTTCAGTGCTAAAATAGAGAATATAAATGCATCCAAGTCAAGAAGTAGAAAAAGTTGGTTTGTTAACAGTAATCACATATAAAGTTGGCTGTTTAGTTCGTTGCCATCTATTTATCCTCCTTTGGTGTTATGGAAAACCTCATGTCCCCATACAGATGCAAACATTTTCTAGTCAAGCTGTCTGCATCATTAATTTTCGGTGAGTTGAACATGTGCTGAACATTGTGTCTAAGTCACAATGAAGTCTTCCATTGAGAGTATATCTACTCTTTATATTAGATTATTTACTCCCTCTGTCCAGTTTAATACCAAATAATATTGATAGTATTGATTCATTCATTTACCAAATATTCTATTAATATAATTACCTATTCTATCCTTTGTACTGTTCTAAAAAATGAGATTATAGCAGTGAAGCAAATAGACCAAAACCAAACAAAATGTCACCCCCCAAAAACCTTGCTTTCATCAGCCTACATTGTAGTGGGAGGGGATAGATAATAAAATAAATAAATTATATGGATATATTAGATGATAATTTGTGTTCCATAGAAAAATACAAAGGTACCACGTGGGAACTTCAAGAGTAACAACAGGGTAAAGGTACAATTTTAAAAAGGGGATTTAGGAAGGGTCTAACTGAGAAAGTAGCATTTAATGAAAAAGTATACTGATGTGAGAAAATGAAGGTGGTGTTCACCAGGAGGAAGCTTGTTCCAGGAAAAGGGAACAGCGAGAGTAAAGGCCCTAAGTCTGCATCTTGTCTGGCTGTGTTTGGGGAACAGCCAGAAAGCCAGCGTGGCTGGAGCAGAGTGAGCCAGGCTGAGAGCAGAAGCAAATGAGGTCGGAGACTCCAGGAGAGCCAGATCATGGAAGACTTGTAGGGCATCATAAGGACTTTGGCTTTTCCTCTCGTTGATATTGGAAATTAGTGAGCAAAGGAATAAGAAGGTCTGACACAAGTTTTAAAAGAGTCACTCTGTGCTGAGAACAGACTACATGGAAGGCAAGTGTAGAAGCAGGTATGGTTAGCACAGATTGGAATAATCCACATAGGAGATTATAGTGATTTATCCCAGGGTGCTGGGGGCAAAGGTGGTGAGGAGAAGTTAGATTCTGGATGTATTTTAAAGACAGAGCCAACAGTAGCAATCTATTACAAAAATACACAGCAGTGCACAGCAATGGAAACAGTGAGACTAAAAACCCTGTATTTTTTTTTTTTTTTAAACTGAGGAGGCATTTTTCCCCCTGTTCTGTAAAAGTATTCTATTAAAGTACTGGCTTGTTTCTGTTCACTGGAAAGGAACCATTCTAATATATTTCCTTTCTCGCAAGAAAATCCCCAGAATAGCTTGTGTGAAACAAGTACCCCACAAGGGTCTGGGGAACAGAGTGGAAAAACAGCTTATCTGAGTCAGAGAATAGGCTTATCTTTAAAGTCTAGGACTTTAAAGCCCCTTCATCTATTCCATGGATACAAAAAACATAAAAAGCTTAAATTGGGCTGTGTGTGTGTCTGTGAAGGATGATGTGATAAATTTGGGTAAGTTCAAAGTTATTACAACAGATCTGATACTTGATTGCAGCCAAATGAGGCTGGTGAGCAGGCATGAATAACAAGGGGCTCTCTTTCAGAAAACTTGCTTTACATGTAGCGTTTGGATTAATGGTAAAGATTAAACACCGGGACATGAGATTTTAAAGGTAATTTTATTTAACCCAGGATAAGGTAAATGCTAGAACATTCTCTGACTCAGTGACACTGACCCGGCATTGTGGAGAAAATGATAGCATGTATAGGAAACGAAAGAGTTAGTTCTGAAGCATTGTAATACTTCATTAAGCTGTTGATTAAATGTCACATCCAATGAGAGGTCTTTTCTAAGAGTTGTACTGGTTACAAATACTTGATGAAATAATAATATAACAAAATAATTAATAACTAAATTAAGTGGACATTTCTTAATTTTACTTCAATTCTCTGATTAAAAGTTGCCTGCTTTGGAGGTACATTTATTAGGATGTGAAGGTTCTACTTATTTCATGAAGTATTAGCTAAGGAGTTATTGGGTAGTTTGAAATAATGAGTGAAACAATATAAGTATCTAATTTTTTTTTTTACCATGTATTATTTTAAGGTCCAGGAAAATCTAGGTTTCTGCATCATGTATTTTGATAGCTTTCATATGATAGTATACTTAGGAAATCTGATTATGAATATGTTAACAATGATATTAATCACATTCTTTTGTTATTTTGTAGCTCCTTTCTAAAATGTTACAATGAAAAAAATCAATCAGTGCTTATTTAAGAGTAAGTTCTGCATAATAATTAAGAAGTTGGGTACTGGAATCAAATTTCTCTATGTTCAACCTCAGCTATTTTCTAGCTGTCTGACTGGGGAAAATTACTTAATCTTTGAATGCTCAGTGTCCACATAGGCAAAATGAGGACAATGATACTTAATAGACACCTGCAAGGACTCAGGAAGTCTGTGTCTCTCTCTCTGTTTTATCATCTCTCTCTCTCTCTCTCTCATTCTCTTTCTCTTTCTATATATAAAATCTCTATAGATATATAGATATATCTGCAACTGTATATATCTATACATCTATAGAAATGTATAGATATATCTATACATCTATAGAGATATGTATGTACCCCAATATTAATGCATAATTCATAATAAGAACTAAAAAATGTTAGCTATTATCATTTTTGGAAGGGATTTTTTATATTATTATTTTTAGGTTTTGGCACTATTGAATTATACTGCTTATTTATTTATGCAAAAAATATTAAAAATCTACTCTATGCCACACAATATGCTCAGTATTGGATATATAGCTGTGACCCAAATGAACATAATACCTGCACTAATAGACATTACAATACAAGACATAAAAATTTTAAAAATATTAGAAAAGCAAATTCAAATCTGAAAAAAGAAATGAATAGGTTTCTAAAGGTTCTTATACTAGGCAAATCTAAGCTAGAATAGCTTTTTGTTGTTGTTCTTAAAATTATATTTAAAATATGACTGCATGATTATGTGGGTTATAGCCAGTTGGAAAGTGGGAAAAATGTATTATAGACAGAAGATACAGCAGGGGCTGAGAACCAGAGGCAAGAAAGAGAATGATTTGTTTGAGAAACTAATAAACCCATCATCTTTGGAGCAGAAGCAGCAAAGGAGAACTGCAATTGATGAGGCTGTGGAGGTAGGAAGGGGTAAGATTGTGTGTAGTCTGGTAACCCACGCTAGAAATCTATAGCTTTACCCTAAGAGCCTTGGGAAGTCATTCTAATGATTTATGGCAAGAGTAACATGATCATAAATGCATTCTAAAAGAGATCACTCTCGAATTAGTTAATGAGGGTGGAGGAAGACAGCGAAGAGTGATTGCAGTGGGAATAGTGAGGAGGCTATTGCAGCAGTTCATAGAGATGAGGGTGGCTTGATGATAGCTTGAACGGAGGAAAATGGATAGAACCAAAACATTTTAAGATTTGGAATCACAAAAAGTTGCAGTAAGTCGATGTAGAAGGAGTGACAAAGGGAGAATGGCCAAGACCAAGACCCGGATTTCTGGAGGAATCACCTGAGAAGATTGGGGTGCCCTTTATAAAAATAGGAAACATAGAACAGGTGGTACAGGACAGGATAAAGTGATAGAAGATAATACATGTTGCTTCAAACTGTAGTTTTTGAATGTGTTAAATGTAACTATTTTACATTACCACTAAAAATTTATGAAATTCATTTTTTCCACATCCTCACCAATATCTAATGTTTTTAAATTGTTGTCATACTAGTGGATAGTGGTGTCTCAGAGTTTTAATTTGCATTTCTAACATGGCTAACATGTTAAGTGGAGTTGTGGTTCAGAATTCAGGAGAAAATCTGGACTGAAGATAGGTAAATTGTCACATATCACAAAATAGCAATTAAAGTCCAATGAACAGAATTAGATATCCATAGAGATAGAGTGTGTGGTGAGAAGAGAGTGGGATAGATCTCAAGAAACTCATTGACAGAACAGAAACTCATTGTTCAGCAAAGGAAACTAAAAAGGAATCATCAGAGAAATAGTAGAAAAGCCAGGAGAACATACAACATGTATGTTTAGGAAAGAGAGAGTTCCAAAAAGGAGGATGAAGTCAACAAATCAAACTTTCAATAAGAAAGATAAATAGAGAGCAAACATATTTTGATAGAATTTTGAAGCAGGGAAGACATTACTGACTTTGTTGAAAGCAGTTTTAGTGGATTTGTGGAAGTGAAACAACATTGGAATGAGCTGGAAAGGAAAAATGTGATGAAGAATTGGAGAGAAGAGAGGATAGTTAGCTGGACTATTGGGTCAAGGAAAGATGTTTTTGTTTTTAAGATGGGGCAATATGAACATTCTTAAAAGCAGATGGGCTGAGGTTAAAAATGCAGTTTTGTTACAGTTGAGAGGTACCTAATTATAATAACAGCACAAGGCTCAGAGATGGGAGAAAGACCTGGAATTTAGAGAATAACTAGAAGGATTGGCCTTAGAAAGCATGAAGGGCATTTTCCCCCTTGTATCAGGAGAAAGGGAGAAGGAATTGTTATAGCTGTATCTGAGATTGTATCTTTGGCATTGAGAATTGGAGGAAATCCCTCACATATCTACAGAGAATATGAGGGAAGATGGAGGGTTTTAGGTTCAAGCAGATTGGAGAAGTTTTGATGCCGTCATTATGGGGAAAGTGGAAGAAAGATTTTAGATAAACTTACTCAGAGTCATAGGAAATATTGAAAGCCCACTAAAGACTATTACATTTTTTATGTCAACCTCTTAGCTATTCCTCCACGTAAATTATAAGCCTGGAGAAATTGTGTGGTAGATTTACCTAGAGTTAGGGATTTGGCATGTATGTATGGGTAAAAGAATTTTAGGAAAGAGAGTAGTAGATAAGATGATTTGTTGAACAAAAATAGATGGGAGAGATATAAATAGAGATGAAGCTTTTATAAACAAGTATATATAAACATGGATAGATAAATACATACATAAACATACATATATACATAAATATGTAGATAGAAAGGGCAGTGGTTCAGTGGACTCAAAAATATTTTGAAAACAAGTGTAATTGCAGTAGCAGAGTGAAATATACAGAATATTAGGAGATTGTGTGTCAGAGAGTGAAATTTCTAAAGCAGTTTAATGTGATTGTCTGGTTTATTTTATGGTTATAGAAGTGTGTGGTTGAAATAAAAAGAGGACATTGCCAATGGAGATGTAGAATTTTAGATATAAGATCCAAAATGTAGAATTTATAAATAAGAGTACAGTTTGGCCAGAAAGGTGGGAGGTGACCTGGGTGCCGAAGTTATCAGTGAATGAGGAAAAATGACCCAGAGATTGGTAGATAGTACAGAGGTTTAGGAGAGTTGAAGAACTGAAATGGTATAAGCCACACATGGGCAAGAATAATGGGCTGGAAGCAGTTCTCAGGAACAGTGAAGACACAGATCCAACTCTGTGACGTGTATGCAGTATGTGGGGCCATGTGTGGCCTTTATTGGAGAGAAATGCCTGAGATGTGGTGTCCTCAGAAGAGAACAAGTTTACACTTAAAGTTAGGAGAGGTAGAGAGTGCTCAGTTAAAAATTTAACAACAGTGTTTGTGTATAAATGTCCTTGTGTGGACATTTGTTTTCTTTCTCTTGGGTATTGAGTACATATAATGGCATGTGTAAGTTTGCCTTTATAAGAAACTGCCAAGCTATATTCCAAAGTTGTTGTGCTATTTTACATTACCACTAAAAATTTATAAAAGCTTCATATTTTCCACATCCTCACTAATATCTAGTGTTTTTAAATTTTAGTCATACTAGTGGATAGTGGTGTCTAAGAGTTTTAATTTGCATTTCTAACATGGTTAAAATGATATTTAGCACCATTTTATGCATTTATTGGCTACATACTTTTCATGAAAACTTTAAGTCTTTTGTCCAGTTTTTTTATCGGATTGTTTTCTTATTGAGTGATAATTGTTATTTATATATTCTGGATACAAGTCCTTTGTCCTAGCTACATATATATATTCATGTGTGTGTGAATGTGTATTTCTTTAAGTATATATGCAAGTGTGTATGTGTATTTAAGTATATATACATGCATATATACTTATACACATATACATGCATAAAACTTCATTCTAGTTTAATTTTTTAATGGTTTATTTTAAAAAGTAGTTTTAAATTTCCATAAATTCCAATTTATCAATTTTTTATGATGTGTCCTCTTTGTTTCCTAAGACATCTTCACTTATCCAAAGATCATGAAGATTTTCTCCTTTTTTGCTTTCTAAAAGTTTATGATTTTAGCATTACACTTAATTCTATAATCCATTTCAAGTTAATTTTTAAGAATGATATAAAATAAAGGTCAAAGTTCATTTCTTTCCCATAATGATTTCTAATTGTTTCAACATCATCTGGTGAAAACACAGTCCTTTTCTTGTTAACTATCTTAGCACATTTGTGAAAATCAATTGAGTTTATCTGTATGTCTAGTTTGGGAGTCTCTCTTCTCTGCCATTGTTCTAGATATGTTTTCAAATAATGTAAGACTTCTTTTTTATTCTATGTCAAAGTTGTTTTAGCTAAAAATCGTTTGCATACTTATATTAATAATAAAATCAGCTTCTCAATTTCTACAAAGAAAAGCATGTTGAAATTTTAATTGGGATTGAGTTGAGTCACCAAATAAATTTGGGGAGAATCAACATCTTAACAATATTGAGTCTACCAATCTGCTAAAATGGTATACAGCTCCTTTCATTATTTCTCTTTTACTTTGTCTCATACTTATTTTTTAGTTTTTGGCATTCAGGTCTTTCATATATGTTGCTAAACATATCCCTAAGTATTTCACATTTTTATGTTATTTAAAATGGTCTTAAAATTTTATTTTATAATTGCTTATTACAGTTAATTCTTTTTAGTTGGTAGTCATATTTACCTAATATATTTTGAGCATCTGCTAGATGCAGTCACTTGCTTTATCCTGGAGTAACCATGATTAGTAAAATTATAGGCCCTCTCTGCCCTTTTAGAGTTTACAGTCTAATAAGGAGACAGACATTGATAAAACAGTCACATAATCAGTGCAATAAAAGAGGAGTACATACTTCTTTAAGGCATATAATCAAGCAGTTTGGCATTGTGAAGGGAATAGAGAAAGCTTTCCTGTGAAAGTGCAAGAGAGCTGAAGTCCTAAGGATAAACAAGAATAAGTAGATGAGAAAGGGAGGGAAGCACATTTTAACCAGAAAGAGCGTGAACAAAGATGATATGGAGGGAAAAAATACAGTGAGGATGAGGTACAGAGAGATAGTAACAGTAGTTAGGAGAGAGCAAGGGGAAGCATAATGTTAGATTTTGACTGAAAGATGCCTTAGTGTCTAGAACATGATCTTGAACCCAAGCTTTTCTTTATTCTGAATGATTTAAAGCAGCAGCATAACATTATTATGTTTATATTTAAAAAAGATCAATATAGCCTCCATGTAGAGAGTGGATTGGAGTGAAGCCATAGTAGAATTAGGGAGGACAGTTAAGTGAATATTGCAATAGTACAAGAAGATGGCTTGAAGATAGTTCAAGATAGAGTGGCGAGTTAAAAATGAAGAGAAGCATATATGTTCAGGAGGTAATTCAGGGAAAAAAATCTAATAATAGTGATAGCTTGAATATGGCAGATAAGGAAGAAATAAAAAATCTAATAATAGTGATAGCTTGAATATGGCAGATAAGGTATAATGTACCAAAGGTATGACAGTGGCATTTTTAAGACAAGCAAGAGGAGATGTGCAATAGATAGTTAAGTATATTTGAAGCTCAGAAAAGAGGTCTAGGTAGAAGATAAGCATTTACTGACCAATGGAGTGGAGCTTTGAGATGAAATCCTAGATGAAGATAAAATGATTTTAGTAAAGATTAGAGAATGAAAGGAGGATAGGGCCACACTAAATTCCTGTTTTCTGTCTTTGTAATTCAAATACATTCTGGCCATAGGTGTGTCAAGACTATTATCCTGTTCATCTTGATTTTTTTCCCTTGAAGTTTCCAATTTTGTCAATTTTTTCTACTTTGATTTCTTATGTTTTGTGTTACATTTGCAATAGTATACTTGTAATATTACACTTGTAACATTCATCTTTTAGTAGTTTTATCAAGTTCTACAAAATTAATACTAATAAGAATAATGATACAGAATAATTCGTCAAAATGCTGATAATTCCTCACATGGCAGTGCAAAATTGACAAGTAACAAGTTTATTGAATAGGCGTTTAGGTGGGCATATTTACTTTCTAGAGGATCACTAGAAAGAGATAAAATGTGAAAGAGTTTACCATAATTTAATAGATTGGGGAATAAAAATTGAAAATGAAATGGGAAAGATGTATTATAGTATCTATATCTATAACATATTAAAATATCCAGTGTATGTAAGATGATTATGGAAAATCAGCTTTTTAATTACTTATTGTTAGTATTAGAATATCTAGTTATTTATTTCGTATTTCTTTTTTGCAAAATAACACCACAGTTTGAAGCATTTCAATTTCAAATAGTGAGTATCTCATTACTAAAAGTAAAAAGTAAGAAGTGTCCTGATAATACATAAATTGGCCATTCCCCTTTTATATTCCATTTATTATTTTATTTATTCATAAAGCAATCCTTAATCTGGGAGCTGGGCCAGTAAATTGATTTCATTTTCATTACTTATAACAGCTTTTTGGATAAGAACCATTGTTCTATCTAAGTGAAATTGGGTAACCGTTTCCTGACAACCTACAGGAAAAAATATGATTTCCTACAATAAAACACTGAACTACAGCCAACTCAGAGAAATATGCTGAATTCATGAACAGAAAATTAAATGCTTTAATGTAGAATGAATATAGATACTATAGCTGCTGGAATTGTTCTTAAACTTGAGTTGCTATTACTTATGCAAAATGTCCAAGGAAGATGAATGGCCCATTGTTGAACCCATTGAACAAAAAGCTTTGATTTCTAACAGTGATTTTAATCAGGACTCATTATGTGACTTAGAATAAGATACTTAAAAATTCCATGCTTCTGCTTTATCATCAGTACATAAGAAAGAAAAATATACTTCTTTTTGTCCTTTTACTCCTAAAGTTATAAAGAATAATATGTTAAAGTACCCCGCTAATATAAATGCAAAAGCTTCAGTTAAAAAGTTATTTAAATCTGAGTACCAGTTAGATAAATTAATCCTAAAATGAATTGAGTGCATATAGACTTAAACATTTTTAAATGCTGTATATACCAAAATATATTATATTATGTGTTCCATCTTTATTAATGCAACTCTTTCCACTGTGCTAGATTTACTCTTAAGAATAGAAGAAAGTAGCATATTAAATGTGGAGGGAAATCCTAGCTATCAGATCCCAAAGTCAGGAGGCTTTATTTAGTGATTATAAGTTGAAAGAAATCTGGCCTCTCAAGTCTTGAGATATTTTTCAACTAGGAGCCTTATATATGGAGACAAATGATTCATTATTTGGAATTGTTTTTCATTATTACTCTTTGATGGCAGGAAACATTTACATCCTGCTCAGCGTTAAAATCTGTGTAGCTTTCACAGTCCCTTGTACATATCAATGCTCAAAAGCTATCTGAGAAATGAATGATATCAAACAAGATATCCACTCACTTATTCATAAACTTTTAAAAATTGAAATAATGACTGCCTTAGGTTTAAGGATACAAAGACATATCAGACACACTAAGGAGTTCGAGAGCTGTCAGAGAAGAAAGACATACAAAAAAGTAGAATTATAATAAAGTGCTAACTTTATGTTGATAATCTGGTGTTTCTGAGTGAAATTATTTTTGAGGGATATTCTTCAACAATAGCAGAGACACTGAAAGCATTTCTTGGAATTCTTTTGGAAATACTCAGTTACTATGAATTCCATTACAGAAGATTTTACTACTTCATTTGTATGTCAAAATAGTTGTTTTGGGCTTTATTATTAACATTATGAAGAAGATGCTTTATTGACTTTTAACATTTGAAAAAAAATCACATATACATCCTATTACTATATAAGTCACCAATATGAGGCATATTCAGGAATGATTTTCCAGGGTCAATTGAAAATAGTAGAGAAGCCAAAATCCTCACCCACTCTGCTTCTGCATCCAAAGCTCAGACACACACATACAAACCAATAATAGCCTAAATTTTATGTCAATCTTTCATTCATCCTTTTGTTTATTCATTTGATAAATGTTTATCAAGTTCTTACTATATGCAGGTAGTGTGCAGGACATTGGACAGGTGGTGATGAATAAAACTGATTCTTTCTGGTAGATATAACAGGCACATAGGCCTGAGAGTGAAGTAAGGCTTCCTACTTCTTCTTCCATAAATTAAAGATAGAAAGGCCCAGGGTGCTAATTCAACCTGAGTCACCACTCCAATTACAGTTAGAGAATCTGGAAAAGGAAAGAGAATGGAAACCTGCCCCTATATGAAGTATCCTTTCCTAGCGTGTTTTCCCATGAAGAGAATTGTTAGGTTGGTGCAAAAGTAACTGCAGTTTCAGATCACGAATTTTAAATCATTATAACTAGGCTCAAAAACATCTTTATTAATCAAAATAGGAACCATTACAATTGACACATTTTTATCAATGAGAAATAAGTTTGTTTCTTCCTGTAGTGTAAAAATCCATGCTTCAGGATTTGACAAATGCTTGGAAAACATTTTCTGCATCCTGCTGGTTGTGGAAGCATTTTCCCTGCAAAAAGTTGTCGAGATGCTTGACGAAGTGGTAATCGGTTGGCAAGAGGTCAGGTGAATATGGTGGATGAGGCACAACTTCGTAGCCCAATTTGTTCAACTTTTGAAGTGTTGGTTGTGTGATCTGCTGTCAGGTGGTGTTGTGGATAAGAATTGAGCCCTTTCTGTTGACTAATTCCTGCTGCAAGTGTTACAGCAGGTGCATCTCATCGATTTGCTGAGCATACTTCTCAAATATAATGGTTTCCCTGGGATTCAGAAAGCTATAGTGGATGAGACAGGCAGCAGACCACCAAACAATGACCATGACCTTTTTTGGGTGCAAGTTTGGCTTTGGGAAGTGCTTTGAAGCTTATTCTCGGTCCAACTACTGGGCTGGTTTTTGCAGGTTGTCGTATAAAATCCACTTTTCTTGCACATCACAATCTGATTGAGAAACAGTTCATTGTTCTTGTGTACAGCTCCTGAGGCACCCACTTATCGAGATTTTTCACCTTTCCAATTTGCTTCAAATGCAGAACGACTGTAAAATGGTCGACGTTGAGTTCTTCGGCAACTTCTTGTGTAAGTTGTCAGAGGATCCGCTTCAATGATTGCTCTCAATTGGTCTCCGACAACTTCCGATGGCCAGCCACTGCATTCCTCATCTTCAAGGCTCTTGTCTTCTTTGCAAAACTTCTTGAACCACCACTACCCTGTACATTCGTTAGCAGTTCCTGGGCCAAATGTGCTGTTGATGTTGTTCATCGTCTCTGCTGCTTCATGACCCATTTTGAACTCGAATAAGAAAATTGTTCGAATTTTCTTTTTGTCTAATATCATTTCCATAGTCTAAAATAAATATAAAACAAATATCAAGTAATAAGTAATTAGCAAAAAACATAAAGCGAGAAATGAGCATTAAAATGATGTATAACATAACCACATTTATTTAAGAATGTTTTCCAATATCAAATAGCAAATTTCCATAATACTAAAACCTCTATTACTTTTGCACTAACCTAATACAAAGGTGAGCTCAGAAAGAAAATTAACTGAGGAGAGTGGATCTTGCTTTTAGGCACAGAACCTACCCAGATTGGTAAAATATGGCATACAAACTACAGAGAATGCACAATGGAATGACTGATTGAGAAATAAAATAAAAAGTATAATAGTTTATCATATGATAGAAACATCATAAAATGAAGCATATGATGAATATTTGAGAATAGAAAGGCACTATTCGTTCTTTTTTTTTTTTTTTTTTGAGACAGAGTCTCACTTTATTACCCAGGCTAGAGTGAGTGCTGTGGCGTCAGCCTAGCTCACAGCAACCTCAAACTCCTGGGCTCAAGCAATCCTGCTGCCTCAGCCTCCCAAGTAGCTGGGACTACAGGCATGTGCCACTATGCCCGGCTAATTTTTTCTATATATATTAGTTGGCCAATTAATTTCTTTCTATTTATAGTAGAGATGGGGTCTCGTTCTTGCTCAGGCTGGTCTCGAACTCCTGAGCTCAAATGATCCACCCACCTCGGCCTCCCAGAGAGCTAGGATTACAGGCTTGAGCCACCGCGCCCGGCCACTATTTGTTCTTGCATAAAACAAATGGTAGATTACATATTAGGAGCAAGATGATAAATGCTAGAGAAATTTTGGGTGAGAATTTCATTTAATCTGGCATAATTGAGACTTCAGAGAAATATTATCTGAGCTGGGCCTGGAGGGACAACTTAATTCATTCGGTATTTAACAAATATTTGCTAAAAATTGACTACCTGGAATTAATGAAACTGGTGGCCTCACTTGTAAGATGGGAGGTTGAACTGGATGATATTTTTTAGTTTGGGCCCACTACTACATGATCTAATTCTATGGGTAAAGAGGTAAACTTTGGTAGGTAGAAGGAACAGAAGCAAGTTATGGCAGGCCCTCAAAGATGTCCACGTGATGTATGTCCATCATACATCACAAAGGAAGCTTTGCCAATGTGGTTAAATTAAGGATTTTGAGATGAAGAGATTATCCTGGATTACTCCAGTGGCTCCAATATGATTACACAGATCTTTAAAATTGCAGACCCTTTTCTAGTGTGGTAAGAGACAGGGAGGTATGACTAAGGAAGAATGTCAGCAAGGTGCAACATTGTGGGCTTTGAAGGTGGTAGAAGAGAATCACAAACCAAGGATGATGGGTAGCCTCTAGAGGCTGAAAAAGGAACATAGCCCTAATGACACCTTGATTTTAGCCCAGTGAGACCTAACCTACAAAGAAAGCCCTGTTAGACTTCTCAGCAACAAAAACTGTAAGATAATAAGTTTGTGTTCTTTCTAAATTTGTTATATCAGCGACAGGAATTTAATGTAAAAGCATTCATGTAAAGGTGATAGGATGAGCCATGATGCAGAGGAGGAGAAAAATCTGGAGTATTTTGGTGAACAGAAGTTAAGGAATCAGTAAGAAATTTGATGAAGGTGTAGGATGTGTGCAGAAGAACAACAAATGATAATTCAGTACAAATAGGTTGGGTTAGGTTATTTACGTTAGGGTCCTAAAATTTAAGCAAAGATTTTTTTTATGATGAAAAATAATATGAAGTTATTAAAAGTTATTGAGTAGTATGTCATTTGTATTAAAGGAGAAATAGAAGGCAAAGTATTTAGTACTATTGCTATTTGCTTTTTGATAAATCATTAAAACATAAAACATAAAAGTCAAATTTAAGGCCTTATAAAATGACTAATAAAACAGACTGTAAGCTTAAAGAACTAATTCTGATTATTTGACAAAAGCTTAAATTCTCTTTAAATTTTTTAAAATAAGATTAACTCCAGGAAGCTGCCATTATTTAACTAAAATCATAACCACATGCATGTGTAATCCAGATGATTACTTGAATCTCAACAATAACAGTGAAACAGAAATCTATTAGTTAATGGTCCTCAGTTCATGTAGTTCTTGCTAGTATATAGCATCTTACAGCAATTTTCATTTAATTAAAAAAAAACTATCTTCTAGGGACTAAGCTTAGGAAAAAAGATACTGTTTTACAGAAAATTCGATTCAAGAAAGATTGCACTGCTACTACTATGGAAATATGTGTGATTAGAAAAAGTAAGCCTTTTAGGAGAAAGATAGGTTTATTAGG
>VSMD01124241.1:0-11848 GCA_008750895.1 Mirza zaza
CAAAAAAAAAAAAAAGAAACTTTAAGACAACAGGCCGGGCGCGGTGGCTCAAGCCTGTAATCCTAGCTCTCTGGGAGGCCGAGGTGGGCGGATCCTTTGAGCTCAGGAGTTCGAGACCAGCCTGAGCAAGAGCGAGACCCCATCTCTACTATAAACAGAAAGAAATTAATTGGCCAACTAATTGATATAGAAAAAATTAGCCGGGCATGGTGGCACATGCCTGTAGTCCCAGCTACTCGGGAGGCTGAGGCAGCAGGATTGCTTGAGCCCAGGAGTTTGAGGTTGCTGTGAGCTAGGCTGATGCCACGGCACTCACTCTAGCCTGGGCAATAAAGTGAGACTCTGTCTCAAAAAAAAAAAAAAAAAAAAAGAAACTTTAAGACAACAAACTGGAAAAGAAAATATTTTATTAACCCATATTTCAAAGGGCTAAAGCGGCTCTCACAGACCTGGTATGGAAAAATCTCCAGAATACATTAAGTAGAAAAAAGAAAGATGCAGAACAGTGTGTACAGTTACAATTTATATTTTAAAATGGGGGAAGATCCTGTAAAAGGGGACATCTATTTACTTGCACATGATATCTGGATGATATCAAAGACACAGATATTAGAGTAAGTTTTCTGGAAATTTCTTTGTACCAACTTTGGTTCCAAACATTTTGTTCTTAAGGTGGTATGATTTTTCTAAACAATCTGAAGAAACATTCAATACACAGTACAGTTTTCTTACTTTGGTTGAGAAATGGTTGTTCTGCTTGTCAGATACCATGGTTTGGCAGGCTATTATCAAATTAACTGCCTAAAAGGGGATTCCAAAATGGATTTGCTCAGATGGGGGAAGGAGTAATGATGGTAACAATGTTTCATTTTCTTTTTATCTTTTAAATCTTTAATCATAGGGGTATATTACCTAATCAATATAGTAAGTCAAGTTTGCTTATCAAATATCCATATACTTAAAAAAATTAATCCCTAACAAGGTCTTTTTAATTTTTGAGACAGGGTTTCATCTTGTCCAGGGTAGACTGTAGTGCTATGATCATAGCTCACTGCAGCCTCGAACTCCTAGGCTCAAGTGACCCTCCTGCCTCAATCTAGGACGATAGACAGGTTCACACCATCACACCTAATTTTTTTTTTTTTTTTGAGACAGAGTCTCACTCTGTTGTCCAGGCTGGAGTGCCATGGTGTCAGTCACAGTAACCTCAAACTCCTGGGCTTAAGCTATCTTTCTGCCTCAGCTTCCTGAGTAGCTGGGACTACAGGTATGTGCCATCATGCCGGGCTAATTTTTTTCTATATATTTTACGTTGTTCAGCTAATTTATTTATTTTTATTACATAGTGCATCAGCTTGATATTAATTTCTTTCTATTTATAGTAGAGACGAGGTCTTGCTCTTGCTCAGGCAGGTTTCGAACTCCTAAGCTCAAACGATCCACCCGCCTTGGCCTCCCAGAGTGCTAGGATTACAGGCCAGAGCCACCTCACCTGGCGAGCTAATTTCTTTCTGTTTTTTTTTTTTTTTTTTTTAGTAGAGATGGGGGTCTCACTCTTGCTCAGGCTGGTCTTGAACTCCTGACCTTGAGCAATCCTCCCACCTCGGCCTCCCAGAGTGCTAGGATTACAGGTGTGAGCAACCATGCCCAGCTGGGATGGCTATAATTTTTTAAAAACAGAGAATAACTTGGTGAGGATGCAGAGAAATTAGAACCTTTGTTCATTCCAGATGGGAATGTAAAATGGTACAACCCCTACAGAAGATAGTATGGTGATTCCTTGAAAAATTAAACATAGAATTACAACATGATCCAAAAATTCCACTTCTAGGTATATACCCAAAAGAAGTTAAAGCAGAGACTCAAACAGGTATTTGTATATCCACGTTCATAGTAGCATAACTCACAATAGCCAAAAACTGTAAGCAACCCAAGTGTCCATCTATGGATCAATGGATAAACAAAATGTATTATATACATGCGGTGGACTATTACTCAGGCTTAAAAACAAAGGCAATTCTGACACGTACTATAAAATGGATGAACCTAAGTAAATAAATCATTTACAAAAGGACAAATACTGTATGATTCTACTTATCTGAGAAAAGTACAGTATTCAAATTCATAGGGACAGAATGAATGTCTGCAAGAAAGGGGAATGAGGAATTAGCATTTTAATAGGTACAGAGTTTCAGCTTGGAAAGATGAGAAAGATCTGGAGCTGAAGAGTAGCAACGATTATATAACAATAGGAATGTACTTAATGCTACAAAATTACATGCTTAAGAATGGTTAAAATGACAGATTTTAAGTTATTTCTATCCTACCACAATTTATATTTATATATATAAAATGGTTAAAATGACAAATTTTAAGTTATATATATATCCTATCATATATACACATATAAATAAATAAAAAGAATGACATTTTGCAGTGTGAGCTATCTCTATGGATCAATTAGGTGCTTTAGAATTATAAGAATTTTTTCAAATAACTAAGGGACCATGTAGGAAATTGAGTAAGATATTATCCTAAATACTATACTAGCATAAATCAAGGACAATACACCTTATCCTTTGAGGTAGCTAATGGCACTTTATCATCATTCTTTGATCTTTCTTTGCTGCCTTCTACTGTTCTGTTTTCCCATATTTTTATTTCATTAGCTCTCCACTGTCTTCCTGCTATCATATACCCAAGGTCTATTACTTTAAGTTTACTTATGAAGTTCTACCAGTGAGAAAAACTAAAGAGATTGCTTGACTCCATTCAAAACACTGTATGTAATCTATTCAATGATAGCCATTGGGAAGTTTATAATTTAAAAAATATGAATAAAATTATAAATAATATTTCAATCTACAAAAAACCCTATTTTCAGTAGCTAACTCACTGATCAGAAAATGACCCACTCTAATTTCACAGTAAGTAAAAGCAGTGATTCCCAAACTTGCCAGACCATAAGAATCACCTGAGGTGTTTATTAAAATACTCCATTATTTCTTTTGGCAGATGACATGATTTTATATTTCGAAAACCCTAAAGCATCGACAAATTGTTCAAGCTAACAAATGAATTCAGCAAAGTTGCAGGACACAAAATCAACATGCAAAAATCAGTTGTATTTCTATATACTTACAATGAGCAATCTGAAAAAGAAAATTAAAAACAATTCTATTTGCAATAGCAACAAAAGATAAAATATATACAGATAAATGTAAGGATGAATAAGGTTTATACAGTAAAATCTTTAGAAAACAGTGCTGAAAGAAATGAAAGAAGACCTAAATAAATGTCAAAATATTCCACATTCATGGATTCCAAGACATACTATTAAGATGACAATACTAACCAAAGTTATCTGCAAATTCAAAGCAAACTCTGTCAAAACCCCAAGAATATCTTTTGCAGAAATAAAAAAATAGAAAATCTCATCCTAAAATCCATATGGAATCTCAAGGAACCCCTAAATAGCCAAAATAATCCTAAAAAAAAGAACAAAGTTGGATGACTCACTCACACTTCCTGATTTCAAAACTTACCACAAAGCCACAGTAATTAAAACAGTATGCTACTGGTAAAAAGACAGACATATAGACCAATGGAATGGAATAGAGAGTCCAGAAATAAACCCTCACATATATGGTCAATAATTTTTCTTACAAAGGTGCCAAAACCATTAAATGAGGAAAAGATACTCTCTTCAATAAATGGTGCTGAGAAAACTGAATATCCACATGCAAAAGAATGAAGCTGGGGAGGGGGGGAGAATGAAGCTGGACCCTTACCTTACACCACGTACAAAATTAAACTCGAAATGGATGAAAGGTCTAAAGATAAGAGCTAAAACCATAAAAGTCACAGGAGAAAACACAGGGGGAAGAATGTCACAACATTGGATTTGGCAATAATTTCTTGGATATGACACTACAAGTACAGACAATAAAAGAAAAAATAAACTTTGTCCAATTTTTATCAAAATTATTATAAAAGCTTTTTTTTGTACACTAAGAGAATAAAAAGACTACTCACAGAATGAGAGAAAATATTCACAAGTCTTAAATACAGAATATATAGAACTTGGAAAGCTCAACAACAACAAAAACACAACTCAAAAATGGTCAAGAGATTTGAACAGACATTTCTCCAAAGAAGATATACACAAATGGCCAATAAGCACATGAAAAGATGTTCAACATCATTAATCATTAGGAAAATGCAAATCAAAACTACAGTGAGCAACAACTTTATACCCTTGAGGATAGCAATTAAAAGAAAGAAAGAAACACTCTAATAAGGGTATGAAGAAATTGGAATCCTCATGCACTGCCGGTAGATATGAAATAGTGCAGCTGCTATGAAAAACAGTGTGGTGGTTCCTCCAAAAGCTAAACATAGAATTACCTTATGATCCAGCAAGTCCACTCACAAGTACACATCCAAAGAAATAAAAGCAGGGACTTCAATAGATAATTGTAAGTCAACGTTCATTGTAGCATTATTCACAACAGCCAAAAGGTGGAAGCAAACCAAGACTCCATCAACAGATGAAAAGATAACAGAAAAAAAAAAAAAGTATATCCATACAATGAATATTATTCATCCATAAAGAGGAACAAAGTTCTCGTACAAGCTACAACATGGTTGAATATTGAGGATATTTTGGTAAATGACATAAGCCAGACACAAAAGGATAAGTATTACATGATTACACTTATATGAGGCAGCTAGAATAGGCAAGTTCACAGACACTTGAAAGTACATTAGGCCGAGCGCAGTGGCTCATGCCTGTAATCCTATAATCCTAGCACTCTGGGAGGCCGAGGCAGGCAGATTGCTTGAGGTCAGGAGTTCAAAACCAGCCTGAGCAAGAGCGAGACCCCGTCTCTACTGTAAAATAGAAAGAAATTAATTGGCCAACTAATATATATAGAAAAAATTAGCCGGGCATAGTGGTGCATGCCTGTAGTCCCAGCTACTCGGGAGGCTGAGGCAGGAGGATTGCTCGAGCCCAAGAGTTTGAGGTTGCTGTGAGCTAGGCTGACGCCATGGCACTCACTCTAGCCTGGGCAACAAAGCTACACTGTGTCTCAGAAAAAAAAAAAAAAGAAAGTACATTAGACATTATCATTCACTAGAGGTAAGGGGAATGGGAATTATTGCTTAATAGTTACAGAGTTTTTGACCGGGTGCGGTGGCTCACGCCTGTAATCCTAGCACTCTGGGAGGCCGATGCAGGCGGATTGCTCAAGGTCAGGAGTTCGAAACCAGCCTGAGCATGAGCGAGACCCTGTCTCTACTATAACTAGAAAGAAATTAATTGGCCAACTAATATATATAGAAAAAATGAGCCGGGCATGGTGGTGCATGCCTGTAGTCCCAGCTACTAGGGAGGCTGAGGCAGAAGGATTGCTTGAGTCCAGGAGTTTGAGGTTGCTGTGAGCTAGGCTGACACTAGGGCACTCACTCTAGCCTGGGCAACAAAGTGAGACTCTGTCTCAGAAAAAAAAAAAAAAAAAAGTTACAGAGTTTTTGTCTAGGGTAATAAAAAAGGTTTGGAAATAGATAGTGGTAATAGTTGTATAACACTGTAAATGTAATTAATGCCAATGAACTGTACACTTGAAAATGGTTTAAAGGGCAAATTTTATCTTCTATATTTTATATCTATTTTTTAAATTTAATAATATAATATACCAAAATTCATTAAATTTAAATAGGTAAACTGTATGTGAACTATATCTCAATAAAGATGTTTTTTAAAAAATATCTCACATACTGAGTCAGAATTAAAAAGCAGGCAGCAGAAATCTATACTTTTCTTAGAAGTGACACTGTGGGATCAAGGAAATGCCCCATTTTTAACTGACATACAAGCAAACCACTCCCAGAAAGTACCAGTTTGCTCTCCACCACCATCATATGAGTACTTATTACTCCCACATTCTTGCCAACACTGTGTGTTATGAAATTTTTATTTTTATCAAAATGTAATACAAGTAATTTAAGGCAAAATAAAGGTAATTTAAACGAACCAAAATTAGGACCCTTAAAATTTGTAACATAACTTAAAGTTAAAGATAATAAGAATTGCATTAAGAACAGTTACCCTCTAATATTTTGACTAAGAAATGAACTCAACTCTAAACTTTAGCTATTAATGAGCCATAGTCCTAAACTGTGGACTGAAATGTTTAAAAAATAAATGACATATCTAAATCACTCCAAATAACAAAGTCCATGACTTAACTACTAAATTTAGAAATATGTCACATAATCCAAGACAGTGAAAATGTCACATATGGAACTGAACTTGAGTTTTCCTTTAAAAAATTGCATAAACAGTTAACATAATCATTCAGTTCTTACCACGACAGCAAATAATTTATATGTTTTTCACAGGGCCTTATTTTTGACCTCTAAATATTGCTGAAAGAAAAATTCTATTTAAAGGTAAACTATATGGCCTTCATTTCTATGTTTTTACTAGAAATTTATGGCCTCAGATTTGTTGTAAGCAGCACTAACAAAAGACCAACTACTTTTAAAGTATCAGGGTAGGGGGAATGTTTTGGTTTTGTTTGATAAAGTCTTGTTCTAAAATAAATAAAACAAGGCCAGGTGCAGTGGCTTACACCTGTAATCCCAGCACTTTGTGAAGCCAAGGTAGGAGGATTATTTGAGGCCAGTAGTATGAGGCCAGCCTGGGCAACTTAGTGAGACCCTGTCTCACTGGGCATGGTGGTGTGTGTGCCTGTAGTTCCAGCTATTCTGGAGGCTGAGATGGGAAGATCACTTAAGCCCAGGAGTTTCAGGTTGCAGTGAGCTATGATGACACTGGGCAACAGAGCGAAACCCTGTCTCTAAAATATAAAATAAAATTATATTAAAAAATGAAATGGGCCGGGCGCGGTGGCTCAAGCCTGTAATCCTAGCTCTCTGGGAGGCCGAGGTGGGCGGATCATTTGAGCTCAGGAGTTCGAGACCAGCCTGAGCAAGAGCGAGACCCCATCTCTACTATAAATAGAAAGAAATTAATTGGCCAACTAATATATATAGAAAAAATTAGCCGGGCATGGTGGCACATGCCTGTAGTCCCAGCTACTTGGGAGGCTGAGGCAGCAGGATTGCTTGAGCCCAGGAGTTTGAGGTTGCTGTGAGCTAGGCTGACGCCATGGCACTCACTCTAGCCTGGGCAATAANAAAAAAAAAAAAAAAAAAATGAAATGAAACAAATAAATAGAACAAAACCTCCCAAGCTTTCTTTGACTACCACACCTCATAATGGTCCATCTTTCTCTCCTTAGCCAATGATTTTTTTTTTTTTTTTTGAGACAGAGTCTGACTCTGTTGCCCAGGCTAGAGTGATTGCCCTGGCGTCAGCCTAGCTCACAGCAACCTCAAACTCCTGGGCTCAAGCGATCCTACTGCCTCAGCCTCCCAAGTAGCTGGGACTACAGGCATGCTCCACCATGCCCGGCTCATTTTTTCTATATATACATTAGTTGGCCAATTAATTTCTTTCTATTTATATTAGAGACAGGGTCTCGCTCATGCTCAGGCTGGTTTCGAACTCCTGACCTTGAGCAATCCGCCCGCCTCAGCCTCCCAAAGTGCTAGGAGCCAGCAATGTTTAATCTTTTTGGAATCATGAACCCTTTTGAAAAGCTGGTGAGACCTATATAAAAATGCATCCAAACAAATGCAAAATTCTGCACATATTATCATATTCTGAGGGCAACCACATTCTTCCAAATCCTTCTAGAGATTCCAGGTTGTACTCTACCTTAGGCTGTAATAAGGAAAAAAGAACATGCACAAGAACTTATCACATGCAAGATACTATATATGAAATTCATTCTCAAAATCATTTAAGATAGGTATTAATAGTCCCACTTAATAAATAAGAAAACCAAGGTCTAGTAAAAAACTTATTTGTCTATGCACAGTTATTAAGCCAATCTGGATTTGGATTTTATTAAGCCATTTTGAATTTGGCTCTGAGTTCATTGCCCATACTCTTTCCATTATTTTTGAAGAACTAATTCAGAGGATAGTAATATGTTCAACATCCTAACTAATCATCAGAGAAATGCCAATTAAAATCAACATGAGATATCATCTTACTGCAGTCAGAATGCTTATTATAAAAAAGACAAAAAATAACAGACGCTGGCAAAGATGTGGAGAAAAGGGAACTCTCATACACTGTTGGTAATAATGTAAATTAGTACAACCTCTAAGGAAAACAGCATGGAGATTTTTCAAACAACTAAAAGTGAAACTGCCATTGGATCCAGCAGTCCCACTGGGACCCAAAGAAAAAGAAATCAATGTATCAAAAGACACCTGTACTCACAGGTGTATCACAGCACTATTCGCAATAGCAAAGATATGGAATCAACCTAAGTGTCTACCAATAGATGAATGGATAAAGAAAATGTGGTATATATACACAAAGAAATACTATTTAACCTTAAAAAAGAATGAAATCATGTCTTTTGCAGCAACATGGATGGAATTAGAGGTCATTATCTTAAGTGAAACAAGCCAGGCACAGAAAATCAAATATCACATGTTCCCACCCCATAAATGGGTGCTAAAAAAATGTTACACGTGGACATAGAGAGGGGAATGATATGACAGACAATTGAGACTCCAAAGGCTGAGAGAATGGGAAGGGAGTGAATGCTGAAAAATTACTTAATGATTATAATGTGTGTTTATTTGGATGACCTGGATGACTTAACTGCTGTGTAATCTATGTATGTAACATGTAACAAAACTGCACATGAACCCTATAAAAATTTGTACAAATTTTTTTTAAAAATCCTATGTTCAAGTAATTGTTAGAAAAATAAATATCTACCCATCCACTAGCAGTTTTATAATTATAGATACCTTCCTTCAGAAACCACAGGCTGCATACTACTACAAACAGGATATGTGGTACATAAACAATATATTGAGTGTTAAGTACTGGAAGTGACATCTTTTGAGTACAAGACTTCATCAATGACTATTTAAAATAACGCTCTAGAAATATTACTGAAGACAATCATCCTAGAGCCCTTTACAAGTTAGTTGTGTAAAATGAACTCTAATAATATTTTACGTAAAAAGGTCTAGATAAATATCTTTCTCAATCTTATGAAAATTACTGAGATCAACTGGAACAGATATTATCTTCATTTCAGAAATAAGGAAAATAAGGCTCAGGATAGGTTAACCAATTTACCTAAGATTTATCCAGTTAATTTTTTCAAAACTACTACAGTACCCATTTTTCCTGCTTTATAACCTACTAATTCATTCACAGTTGATTTTTTTTTTTCACAGACAGCTCTGACGCAGCTGATTTTATGAAGAAATCATCCCAAGCTATAGGTTCTACGATCTTGTACACAATAGCAACTGTTGAAAATTTCCAGATGCCACAGCAATGTGGAGAAGAACAAAGACCCTAAAATATTATGGTGTTTGATAAAAAAAAAATAATAATAAAAAAAAGCACATGAATTTTATGATAAACAATTAATAGTAAAAAACAAAGTCTTGTCATACATCCAGGAATATTCCAAAATTTTGGCTAAAATGATAAGCCAACTCTTTCCGCCTAGCTCCATTAACTTACTTTTGTATGCTGTTTAAATGTATATATGGGCATACATGTACCTACAGTCTGAAATTAAATATCATATACAGTGACTAGAACTTGTGGTTGACACAAGATTCAACACAAATTTAGTATCTTTACTAGACAAGACAAACAGAATTAAGAAAAATTAGTCATTAAATTTGGATAGGAGACAGGAATTGGAGGGTGGGACATTTTTCATACATTAACTTGCTATATGAGAAACAGGAATTAACACTTTACAGAACAATTCATTTAACAAAAATTTTCAACGTATGTTAGTAAATCTGATCCTTTCAACCATCCTGGAAGAAAGGTGGTTTTAACATATTTAAGTCTCAGTTGCTTCTCTGTTAATTTGTCCATAGTCTCACTGGTAGTAAATAGGAAGACAAGATTAAAATCTAGATCTTTTAAAAGTATAAATCCAATGTCTACTATGCCACATTAGGAGCAACAATCTGGGTATACCCTCATTTAAAACATTGTCATAAATTTACAAATACATACATACATGGTTATGCTATTCCTTACATCTTTGACAAGCCTCAAAGTCTATTTTAGGCTTACAAAACAGACAACCTGGAAATAATATAGAAAGATTAAAATCAAACCACCTGGAATGTGTGTGTAGGTTAGATAAAAATTAACAGGGAAATCCAAATATTGTCAATGACCACATATTGTTGGGAATTCTACTTACCCGTTTTGAAGGACAGTGTTCATTCTTTTCTTCTGTCATTTTCCCACTTTTAAATGCTTTCCTTGGGTGTTTGATAGTTGTTTTTATGGCAGGTCGACATACATAGTTCTCCAAGTTCTTTGGAGGTTTTTTAGTTCTCTTAGCCTGAAGGCCAATTTTCAATTTTAAGTTTCCCTCAGAAAAGTTTGTTTCTTTCACTGAGAACTGTTGCTGTGCATCAGTCAAACCATCATCTTTCCCTGCTTCGATGTTTCTCTCCCGATTCCGTTTGCGAAGGTCCTCTTCCTCCTTTGTGTTTTTCTCTACCTCTACTTCTCTCTTACTGACCAGTGTGCCAGTACTGATGGCAGAAGGACTCTTTCTTGAAAAACCTTCGGAATCAGAACCCAATCCTAACATAGCAGTATTTCTAGGGTCCATCACAAGCGTATGTTATTGCCAAGGAATCTTACGAAAATTTTACAGAACTGTGTTCCATAAAAAACAGGGATCTCCAAAACTTGCAACCAGCATCTTTCTCTGCAGGACAGACCATAACAAAAATTTATCAGAAAAGAGGCAACTATTGTTTAACCTGAGAAACGGGTACAGGACAAGGAGGTCAATAACCACACAAAAATCACAGTTAAAACACAACAATTCAAGATGTAGTTCAGAATAGATTTAAATTCATTTAGTTATAAATACATTTAAAATTTCAGAGTAAGTTTACCATACTCAAGATGTTATGAACAAGCTGTAGTTGGGTATGGTGCAAATAAAAATTTAAGAACCACTGTTATAACTCAACCAAGAATCTTTTGTCCAAATAGTTTCTGCAGAGGAACGTTGAAAAAAAAGAAAAAAAGTGGGGGAAAAAAAAAAGAATCTTCTGCAACTGATAGTTAAGCAAACACAGCCTCAGACAATAACAACTTCAAAGGGGGAAAGGGAAAAGAAAATAAAAAATAACTTTGTATATTTTGGCACTCCTCAGTGTTAAAGGAACATATTTCCTATATTTTAGTTGAATAAAATCGGTTTTATTGAAGGTAAAAAACCATCTTTTAGGCTGGTTTCAGTGTTCCAACCTTTCGTAAGAGATTATCAGGCTTTTCAGGTTAGGACTCTTACACAGAAATTATCTCTGTTGCTAGCATACAACTCTGAATTCGTTCACTCATCCATTCAAAAAATATTTCTGGGCCGGGCGCGGTGGCTCAAGCCTGTAATCCTAGCTCTCTGGGAGGCCGAGGTGGGCGGATCATTTGAGCTCAGGAGTTCGAGACCAGCCTGAGCAAGAGCGAGACCCCATCTCTACTATAAATAGAAAGAAATTAATTGGCCAACTAATATATATAGAAAAAATTAGCCGGGCATGGTGGCACATGCCTGTAGTCCCAGCTACTTGGGAGGCTGAGGCAGCAGGATTGCTTGAGCCCAGGAGTTTGAGGTTGCTGTGAGCTAGGCTGACGCCATGGCACTCACTCTAGCCTGGGCAATAAAGTGAGACTCTGTCTCAAAAA